>PVKB01001601.1:0-59172 GCA_004027205.1 Ctenodactylus gundi
CCCCCCCCCCCCCCCCGCCCCAATAACGTTTCAGCATTGTTGTGATATTTTGTTGGAAGGCAGTAGCCATAAACCACCCTGGAGTTACACAAGGTAACAAATCCCAGGAGGAGGTGGGCGTTGCCGGAAGCCATGTCAGAGGCTGCCACATCTACCAAAAAGAATGTACAACGCTGAAGTCCAAATGAGCTTATATTGGTTCATACCAAATTTAAAAAACAAAATAGGGCTGGAGGCACAGCTTAGTGGTAGAGCACGTGCCTGGCATGCACCAGACTGCGGGTTCTGTCTCCAGCCCTACAAACCTAACTAAATTATTTGATAGTAACAGACTTCGCCTATAGAAGGCTTGCCATGATGTGGACATTGTTCCGAGCACTTTAATTGCACGATTACAGTTAATCCTTACAATGAATCTATGAAGTAGATTTCAGGGGATGGTGCCTCTTGGAGAGTAAACCCAGAAAGCTCTCAGCTACTTCCTCAGACCCTGGCAAATTTTTTTTTTTTTAAATTTTGAGACAGGGTCCTACTAAATTTCCCTGACTGTCCACAAACTTAGAATCCTCTCTCTTCAGCCTTCGGAGTAGCTAGGCTGCTGGGCATGCACAACTATCCCCAGCTAAGCAGACAATATTTTATCCCTGTTCTTTGGACTGGAAGATGAGATTCAAAAGTATGCATAGGTACACAAAGATGCATGATCATAATTATTTTATAATTTTTAAATAACATAAAATATTTTCCTTATGACTACTTATTGGTTATAGTGTGTGTGTGGGTGTGTGGGTGTGTGTGTGTACATACATATAATAGTAATTTTCTGTGATGATTGAATCCAGAACCTTGTGTATATTAGGCCAAGTGCTCTACCACTGGGCTCCACAGTCCAGTAACTATAATTTAATAGAGGTGAAATGTAATTTCTATTAATGTGTTGTTTCAGTGTTATGTAACTTGACGTATGCTTTTCTTTTTAATGATTAATGATTCACTAATGAGTATTTCTGTGGATGACTTTGTGTGCTTCTGTTGAACTGTAACTGTTGAATGAATTCCATTGGGACAGATCATGAACTAATTAGAACTAATGCTACATATCACCTTATTGTGTTTTTTTAAAGGGCTCATACCACTTTACAATGCAAAAAGTGTTACAATTTTTTACAAAGTGTTGGCTTAAAAAGCCTCAATATACATTTACACACATTTATTTGATCTTAAATATACATATATACACATTGCCGATGCCTTCAAAGATACACATTTTTCACTTTTGTATATTACCTGCATTTCTTATGTGAATACTTTGCATTCATTTAACTTTTCAAATTTTTGTAGATTACATTTATGTATTTTCTTTGGATTTGATACTGAAACCATGCTTATATGACTTAAAAAACAAAAAGAATTTACTTGATATTTCTATTTGCAGGATTATTTTACCCATATGAATGAATAATACATAATAATGTCACAGCAGGTGCTTAATATATAATAATGTCATGTTGGAGTAAAAACTCCCGAAGCGTACTAAGTGTTTCTGTGATTCAAAAAGTTCTTTGGATAAAGCTTCTTTATTGACTGGGTTTAAAGTGTTTAAAAGGCAGAGTAAAATTGAAAGGATGGTTTAAAAGCTACCGTTCAAAAGAGACAGCTATAGAATAAAACATTTTCATTTCCTGTGAATACCCATTTTTGAAGACAGACTATAATTCTCCTGAATACATAATGCGAACAACATAGACAGTGGATGTAAAATGTAATTGACTGCAATGTTTTCGGGAAAACATAAATCAGAAGACAAGCAAAACAATGGTGAGACATAAAAATGGGGGGAAAAGAAAGGAATTTTGACATAAGAATGATGAAGAGAGATTATGATTTGTTAAAGAAATTATGGACGCTTCGCTTAAGTTATTCTGTTATCCCACTAGTTGCTACTTGCAGTACCTAAAAACATAAATAATATTCCTGGTGAGAAATCCCACAGAATAATTTTGCTCTTTGCATAATTAAACATATTTCTTCTATACTAGTGAGTACAGAACAACAATCGGAGCTGAAGAAATACTCTGAGTGAGTAGAAAATGTTCCCTCCGTTTTGATTTTTTTATGCTGGCTTAGGGAATAACCCCTTCACAATTTGGTTTCTCCTTGAAAGCTGACTCAGTCTTCTTGGAATATGGAGTAGAAATACCATTGGGATGGCATTGGGATACTATTGGGATGAATGTGTAAAGTTTTTCTTTAATGTTGTTAGTTGATTTATGTATTGTCAGACCAGCTTTTCATTTGTATTCTCAGATTAATGCAAGCTGGTCATCATACACATAGACAAACAGATACACACACACATATGTATATAATATTCTCATATGTGTGTGTGTGTGTGTGTGTGAGTGTATCACACATTATCCCCAAATGTAGCAGCTTAAATAGTAATTTTTTAATCTCACATATTTTTTATTAATCAAAAGTCAAGAAGCTGCTCAAATGAGTGACTTTAGATGAGGATTTCTATGGACATTTTAGTCAAAATATTGGTCACTTAAAGAATTAACCTGAACCAGAGGGATCCACTTCCAAGTTCATAATGTAACAGTTACTCAACACCTACAACCTAAAGGAGAGGTTATTTGATTAATATTTCAGCCCATGGTCAGCTGACTCCAAGACAGATATGGCACAGTGGAAGGGCATGACAGGAAAACTGTCAACCCATGGCAGCCAGCAATCAAAGCAGCACAGAGCAGCAACAAGAATACCCCCTCCCTAGTCATACCCCCAGGGACCCACCCTTTCAACCTGGCCCCACTTCTCAGCATGAGACATTTAGGGGACATTTTTATCTAAACAATAGCAAGTGCATCACAGTTTAAAATTGGTAAAGCTACCAGTTGAAATGAACCTTTCATTATTATAAATTATCTCTATTCATTTTGAGCAATGCAGTTTGTCTTAACTTTATTTTTAAAATAATTTGACTGTCCATCTGGGATTCTAATTTTCCAGTCATTCTACAAACAAATTCTCATCGACTCCATCTCTACTTTACCGAGCCCTGTGGTTTGTATATTTCTATGCAATAAGCTTCATCTTATTGCACAGCTATTTAATAAAATCATATCTATTCCATTTCTCCATTTCCTCAGATAAATTTGAACTCCACAGGCATCCTTATATTTTTAGTTTTACAAACAAAAATGCAGAGTTAGCATTTATGCAAGACTCACAATATTTATTTCTTTGAGACAGGTTTTCACTCTGTAGTCCAGGCTGTTCCTGGTAGCCCTGGCCTGGGCCGGCCTTGGACTCAAGGCAAAAGATTCACAATTGAGAAAAGATGTCTAACAGGTAGAAAAAAGAAATGTGTTCTCTCCCCTGCAGACAACTATGATGGACCATCTTGGTGTCATAAGATGTTTCCAAAAAATTCAGTTTGATGTAGCATTGAGTTTTATGTGAATATTTATAATTGTAGTAACCTTTCTTTAATCTTATTAATTTATCCTTGGGACGATAATATGAACGGAAACTGTGGAAATCATTGCTACATCCCAGAAAGTAATCTCCAAAGAGCCCTATAATTCTGATGAGTTGTCTTACTCAATAATCGGTTCCTCTCTTAATGTCATGTTTGACATTTTATATTTCTACATAGTATAAATACTTGTATGAGTCTCCTGTCAAATCAGTAGACTGTCAGCATTTTGTTCCTTCCTTCACTGCTTGATAAAAATAATCCCTATTCAGCTAGATATTTTATTTAATAAAAAGAAATAGATGATACTGTCTCATCTGTATTATTCAGGCTGGTAACTAGGCCTTGATACTTCTATAATCTGTGTTTTGCCTTCCTCCCTCCCTTAATTGGAAGTTTCCAGGCCTGAATATAGAAGCAACGGATGGATCTGGTAGACTGTTTTTTTTTGTGTTCACATGTGTAGTTCTGATTAAAGAACCATGCCAGAATTTATTTCTCCTAATCAGGCGTTCTGCTTTCTGACCTCATGGTCGAGGCAGAAGTGCTGACGGAAGGAGAAGCCTCTATCTGCTGAATGTCTCTCTAATCCAGGTGGTGCCAAGCCTTTCCTACTGTCCAAAGCTATCTGCCCTTCCTCACTAGCCAAGTCCAAGCTTTTCTCCTGGCTCAATGAGCAGAAAGGCAAAGGCGAACTGGAGGGGTCCTTCCAATTCAGCCTGAGGCACTGTTTGCTTGTAAGATTCCTTGTGCATCATCTATATTTCCAGTAGTTGTAAATTCATTTTCTTCCCTTCATCCCACTTTGAAAAAATTTTCCAAATCTATTTGGGAATAGTTCTTCCTTCTGCGATCCAAATTCCTTCTACTTCCCTCTCAGGAAGAGAAAAAAATAAACTGATGTGGAAGCATTGTGAAGCATTGTATCTGGCTTTCACTGAGTCACCATTACCCTGCTACAAGGAGCTTGCTTTTTCCCTTTACGGTAACTCTGCCTTTCCTTCTGGGCCACCTGCCTAGGCACCATCTCCACCAGTTCTATTCAGCTCCAGCCTGATGTCTTAGACACAAACTGGAAATTTACCGCAATGTCTTCTCGGTGCATTTCCCCCTCTCGCTGGCTCTTGGACCAAGTGATTGTATTAGTCCTCTCCCCACCTACCCACACACCAACTCCACCAGTCTGTCTTACCTCCAACCTGGATGTCCTTGTTACAGACTAGGATTTTGTTCCAACATCATTTCTTTGCTTTTTTTCTCTCACTCTTGAACCACGTAATTGTATTACTCAATAAAAATCAAAAAGGAAGAAAGAAATATACCAAAACATCAAGAACACACTGTAGGGTTAGATCATGAACATTAATTTTAAAAGACCAGGCAGATAAAAGTTGAATTCTGGCTTACTATTTTGGTGACTCTACGACTTACCATTTTGGAGACCTAAGAGAGTGAGTCAACTTCTCTAAACTTCTGGGTCCTTAAAACTGAGGTAATACTGCTGACCTTATAATAGTGAAATTAAATATATTAGTGTAAAGGAAGAGGTTTTTACTAAATATACAGCATTTCATTAATATCTTTCTTACCTTGTAACTGAATTATATAGCAGTGTGAAGTCTTAGAATTTAAAAAATCATATGCCCATTTGTTTAAAGCAATTTTCATAATTAAAACCACTCAATGATAAAATTCAGCTAATTTCTGGCAATTCCACTTTAGTTTCAGTTTTCTTTTTTACAAATCATTATTTTAATGTTTATTAATCCATTTTTACCTTAAAAAGAGAAAGATTACATGAAGAACAGTTTTTAGTTTCTAAATATAAGATCATATTGGCAACTCATTTTACAACTTGAGTTCTGAGTTGTATTTTTTTAAACAGATTCCAAAAATACCTTTCTCTGGTGCTATAAAACGAAAAAGAGTTCAACCAAAAGTCATCCCTTTCTGTAGTCAGGTAAATAAAATAGGCCTCTGATCAACATACAAAAACATGCTCAAGTATTAGTAGGATTTCTCTCCTGATCTGATCCTTCAAAACCCAAATAAAGTCAGTTTCCTTGAGAGAGTTACTCTGAGATTAAGCTTTGTGTACAGTATAACTTGTTGAGGAGGACTTGGGGCTCAGCACTTGTAGGAAAGGTGAAGGGAACAGAGGACAGAGGGAGAGACAGAAATGTGGAACAATTCTCTGTGCAGCTTTGGGGATGTGAGGACATTCAGACTTGTCCCTGGATATTAAGTTCATCCATATGACTTCACGTAGCCCAGTCCTTGACTTTAGGCTCATCCAAGAGGCAAATTAGGTGATTTTTTTTTTCTGCTGAAGGCAGTTGCCCAAAGGAGCATAGCTTCATTGACCTCAGTATAATTATGGAGAGAAAAGAATGGCAATTACAGTAAAGAAATCTGATAGTTTCCACCTTAACTGAACTTGAATCAGCTTAACATCACCAGTAATGGAAACTGATATGAGGCACTGACAGCTTACATCAGGCATATGCAGTCTGAGGCCCACTCTTTTATTTGCCCTGAATTTTAATGAAAATTTTATTATAATGCCGATTTTTTGAAAGGACTTTGAGTTCTTATATACGTACATCTATAACGAAATTCCATATTTTTGAATGGTTCTCTCCACTCAAAAAAAAAAAGCACGCCACAGGTTAAACCACTTGGTTTATATCATTAATGTAAAATTCCAATCAAAAACACGTGATCTTGAATTTATTTATGGGAAAATAGTCAAGGAGATTCATATGGAGACACATGCTACAAAACAATAGACTTCTGTTCTTCAAAAGTGCCAATTACATGAGAAGAAAAGAAAGGTTTAGAAATTGTTCCAGAACGAAGGAGGCCAGTTATCTCAGTGCTCAGGGAGACTGAGGCAAGAGGATTGCCCCAAGTCCCGGGCTAGCCTGGACAACCTAGTGAGTTCAGGACCAGCCTGGGCTACAGACCAAGACCCTATCTCCAAAAAATAAAAAATAAAAGTAAGTAAAGGAGACCAAAGTACATGATCACCCAATGTAGACAGGATTCTGACTTGGATCCTAGACTAGAAGTAAGAATTGCTATGAAGAATATTGTCAAGATAATTCCAAATATTAAAACATGAAACTTATCTAGATGGAAGTATTGTTATTAATGCAAAATTTTCTGGATTTGACAATTATGGTAATGTAAAGGAATATTATTCTTAAAGATCTATGTGGAAATATTTAGGAGTGTTCATGATCTCTGAAACTTAATTTCATTCATGATAGTATTAATGTACATAAAAACAAAAAGTGATAATGCAAATATGGTCAAATATTAACAATAGATGAATTTAAGAAAAGAATATGTAGTTTTACACTGTATAATTCTTGCAATTTTATTTAAGTGTACCTTTTCCAATTAAGAAATTAAGGATAGATAAACACATGTGTATTGTAGCTCTATCCACTGAGTTTCCCTAAGAGCACTGTGTCCTCTCAGTGTAAGCTGTGCTTGTCCCTCTAGGATCTGGAATCTGATCCTTAATAACATTTTCAGTTGCAAGAAC
Organism: Ctenodactylus gundi; assembly: GCA_004027205.1. Classification (NCBI taxonomy): domain Eukaryota; kingdom Metazoa; phylum Chordata; class Mammalia; order Rodentia; family Ctenodactylidae; genus Ctenodactylus; species Ctenodactylus gundi. The sequence goes on from PVKB01001601.1 coordinate 7,038, forward strand.
CAAGAATCCTCGGTGGGGGGAGGGGGGCAAATAACTGATTTTGTATCTATAGAAATTTGAGACTGAGCCAACTTACCATATTAGGAAGGAAACAAACTTCCATATGGGTCAAGTCAAAAGGACCCAATGCACAGTTCAGAGGGTTTAAAAGTGACTAGGAAAAAATGATTGGAATATCAGAACAATGATCATATTTGAAATAAGCTTTATAGGAAAGTCCATCTTTTCTTTCTTTACTCAGGTGACTATGAAAGGCTGAAATTAAGCAAGATTTAATTCAAATGGGCGCTGGGCTAGTGACTTAAATTGCAAGACCCAAAGCCAAGTGAAAATGTGTAAGGCTTTTTTTAGAGAAGGGAAAAGTGCCACTTAAGATGTTAAAATAAAAAGCTTTTCTTGTGTTGCCTTGGTGGGACTCAAACTTGTGATCTTCCTGCTTCAGCAAACTACAGGTGTGCCCTTCCCCTTGCCTGGCTTTAGTCACTTAAATTTTTTTTTTCCTCCCTTGGGGCTAGAGGAATAGCAACAGAGTTTAGAGCACGTGCCTAGTATGCACAAGGTCCTCAGTTCACTCAGGAGACAGAGGCAGGGAGATTGCTGCATGATAAAGGTCAGCCTGCGCTTCAAACTGAGTTCAGAACCAGCCTGGACTACAAAAGATACTCTGTCTCAAAGAAAGAAAAGGAAGGAAGGGAAAGAAAATTTTAAAGAAAAATTAGAAATTATTAGTTTGAAGTTTTATCATTTATCTTTATATTGTGAATAAACTTTTTTTTTCCTTGCTATACTAAGGATTAAACCAAGGGCCTTATGTATGCTGGGCAAATGCCATACCACTGACCTACATCCCTAGCTTGGAAAGTCAGTTTTAAAGATAGAGATAAAAATAATTAATTTGTATGTGCAATTACTAAACTTAGACAACTTGTACTTTGTAATTTTTTATTTATTTATTTTTGTGGAGCCAGAGATAGAATTCAAAGTGTTCTCATGATGCAATATTCCGAGTCCATTTTTGAGATTTGATTTTGGAACAGAATTGAGTCACTAAGTTGCCTAGGGTGGTCTTGAACTTGTAATCTTGCTGACTCAGCCAGACTGCTGGACATTTTGCTATCAGGCCTGGCTTATATTTTGAAATTCTTACATGTTTGTGTATTTTGTTCTTATCAGGACAGTAGACATACTACAAAAAATTAACTTGTTTTTATTTTACATCTTGACATACGAGTATCTAGTCTTTCCTTCCTCTACAGGACATGTCATTGAATACCCAGGCCCCTATGGCATTGTCTCTTTGGACTTCACCAACAAGGCACATATTCAAAGATAATATTATTAAGAATGTTGAGATGGAAAAAACAGAGCACTAACCCCATGTGAAGCCACCAGCCCCTGAATAGGTATTTGAGAGAATATCAAGCAATATCAGAGAAAGTAATTTCAAAGATTCAGAAAACACTTTCATTTTTTAAAAATGTGGACCTGAGGAAAATGAATGATCAATACAAATGGTAAATATTATTCATCTAAAAGCTAGTTTCTTAGGATTTTTCTCTGTCAAAGGAATATTACCATCCTCAAGACACTTGGGCCGAGAAGCAGGAACTGGTGAGGTTGTCCTGGGTTGGCCACAGTTTTTGGAATGAGGGAAAGAAAAAATATAGAGAACATAACAAAGATTAACCCTCCCCAGATATCTTCCTTCCTTTCTCCCTTATATAAATAGAATTACTGACTGACTTTTCACTGGACTCACAGCCAATCAGAAAAAAGTAGCATTTAAGTAATTAAGTTTTATAATAAGACTGAGTAGAAATGCTTCATACATTTTACAAAAGGTGGCCTTGACTAGAGGCTATCTGTGGGCTTTCTCTGCCTTTCTTCCTGTTGATGATGGAGAACCATCAAAAGATAATATACATATTTGGAAACATGAGCAACAAATAGAGAAAATTGGGTACCTGGACAGCCTCCCAGTATATTTTTGAACCACCTATAAGACCCTTGAGTTATAATTTTCATCTTTTTTGGTAGCTGTTATTTATACACAACCAAATATAGTCTAATCAATACAAAAGTAATATTTGAAAAGCTCCCATATTTCAGAATCTTTTGGAGAAGGAGAATTCATTTATCAGTTGTACGGCTTAGATGAGGAATGTCCCCCAAAAGCCTCTTGTGTTTGAAAGGTGGTTCAGTCATGGGCAGTCACTCTCACACTTGGACCAAGAAGCAGGGCTCAGTGAAGGTGTCCTGGTTTGGCTACAACAGGTTAATTCATTGATTTCCTGTGCTGTTAACAGGTGTGGCCTGATCACGGGGCATAGCCTGGAAGGATATAACTCCTTTACTAACTCTGCGCTTCACCTTCTTGGCTTCCTGTATTGCTATGCCATGAATAGCTTGTACCTGGCCAGGTCCCCTGCCACGCCCTTTGACCACTTCCTGCTGCTCGTGAATGGACTGAGAACTTCTGAAAATGTGAACTAAAATAAACCTTTCCTCCCTTAAGATGTGGATAGAGGTATTGTGTTCCAGCAATGAAAAAAAAATTGTCTCAACAAATTTGACATTATACAGTGCCAGACACTGTTCTAGATATAGGAGATACAACTATGAACAAGGCATTCAAAGTCTATTCTCATTGGCTTACATGTTGTCATAGGGGGAGACAATCAATAACTAAATATATAATAAGGCGGGAAGAAGTAATGTGTTATAGTTTAGATCTAGAATGACCCTCAGAAGTCTCATCTGTTCAGGAGCAGAGTTTTCAAAAGGAGATTGGATCATGGAAGTACTACTCTTATCAGTGGGTTAATCCATTGATAAGTTCATAGCTGAATGTACCATAAAGAGTTAGGCTCAGTTGAGGAAGATCACTGGGCATGAGACTTTAGAGGGAATATCTCTTGGTGTTGTCTCTTCCTGCTTTTCTCTGCTTCCTGGGTACCATGAGTTGAGCAACTTCCATCATGATCTTTCTGCTCCAGAGCCAGCTGACCATGGACTGAACCCTCGGAAACCATAAGCCAAAATAAACCTGTCCTCCTCTAGTGAGAGTGAAGTGTTTCGTCCCAGCAATAGGAAATCAACTAATTGATAATGTGACTACCAAGAAAGATCAGAGACTTAAAGGAGAGTCAGAGAGTATTTTTTCTAATAACATTACATTTGACCAAAGACCTGAGGGCAGTAGTAAATTGAAACCACATTATCTGGGGCTAGAACACTCCAGGAAGACATACCAACAAATTTTAAGTGGGAAGTGGGAACTAGATGACTATGTTTAAAAAAAAAAAAGTAAGGCTATTATTGCTGGGGCCCAGAGTGTAAGAGCAAGAGTATAGGAGATCAGAGGACTTACATGATAAGAATTTGGGATGTTCCTCTGAATGATCAGAAAATTTAAGCAGAAGAATGAGGAAATCTGAGTTGTATTTTAAAATCATCTCTCTAACAAATAAGAGGGAGGAATACAAGAATGAGACCAGAAGGATCAGGCCAGTTTAATGGTGACACAGACAAGGATGATAATTGTGGACAAGTCTTCAGATTCTTGGTATGTCCTAGAATGGGAAAAGATATGATTTGCCAATGAATTTATTTGGAGGTATGAGAGAATGTGGACTCGGGGATGATTTCCTAAATTGATCTTACGTGTGCTGCCTTAGTAAATATCTTGCCATATATTTTATGGATAGAGATTTGAGGAATCCAAAGACTTTGTGGCAATTTCTCAAGACATTTACTTTAGAATCAACTCCATTCACAATAATCTTAAAGGTGGTAAACATCCATATGTTATTTCACATAATTTCCACAACAATCCTATGGAACAGTTGTTTCCATCCTACACTTACAGACAAAAAGGCCACTGAGGTTTAAGCAGTTTGCACAACTTGTCTGCAATCATACAAGCCATGACTGGCAGAGCCAGTGTTGCACCTGTGATATCCAAAGCATGGGTTTCAAATCCTTTGCTGCATGGGCTTCAGGGTTTCTACTCTTCCATCAATTTACAGCAGGGTCTGACAAACTAAATCCCACATACCAAATCTGCCTCCATGCCTGCTTTCATATAGTCTATCAACTAATACAAAATAATTTATTAAAAATGTCATGACTGTTGAAAGTGATAAGACATTTAAATTTATGTCAATGTGTTATTGAAATACAATTATGCTTATTTTCATATTGCCTATGGCTATTTTTGAGCTATAATGGCAGCGTAGACTGGTCTCAACAGAGATGATGTGGCCCACAAAACCTAAAATAATTGCTATCTTCACCAGTACAGAAAAAGTTTGCCAACTCTTGTGTAGAGTGAGTTCTTTCCGACACTTATGAAACATTTCTATTGCAGATAATCTCTCAAAGTCAAAGAAGGCAGCACTCTGTGTGAGTTTGCTCAGCCAGTCAGAAATTAATTACTTGTGTTTTGTTCTACGGTGAAAGTGCAATACAGAAGGGACAGGAACCCAGAGTCTAAATAGTGGCAATTTTTGAAAGCTCTCACGTGTGAACTCTCTCATTCTCTCTTCCCTTTCTTTCTTTCTTTCTTTCAATCTGTGTAGTTCAGGAAAGTGTGAGTTCTTGTTATTTTGAAATTATTAAAGAATTTGCTATTAGGAGCGCTTATGGAAAATTTTAGGTTCTCACATTTCTAGCTTTGAAACTATATCACATGCTGATTATAGATCCTAAATGCAATCAGATTTACTTGCACAACACGCTGAAGGTGAGTAATCATAATGTCAGTTATGGGACAGCATTCCATGCTGAGTAAGTCATTCTGTTTTCCTCAGAAAAGAATTCTGAGAAGTCTGAAAATAAGGCACTCCCAGTAGAAAGGTAATGGTGTGGTGTGGAAGAAAATATGAATACAGGAAACAAAATAAGAGCCTCCTATGAAAGAAGAGTAAGTGCTCAGTTTCAGTGCCAAGTACAGAAAGACCCTGTAAGCTACGGTTTTTAACCTGTGAATCTAGAAGCAGCTGAGGCTGTGAACTGTGTTTGTGTGTGTGGAGGGGGGATATTGCTATCATTGTTTCTGGCCTTGTCTTCCAATAAAAATGTGTCTTATCTGTATCGAACCAAAGGAACTCCTTTTCATCCATCCATTTGAGGCCAGTCTTAGAACTGAGAAAACTCATCCCTACGTGAACTTGAAAAGAGACACACCTTCACTGCATTTGTATATAAATGGCAGGGCTGCCCTGAGTCTTCAGAGAGCAGGAATGCATCATTTCCTTCCTTTTGATCTTGCCTAGTGACTTCTGTCATACTCAGCTATGATATCTTATATGTAAACTTTCCTATACTGAATTGTGCATATGCACTATTTTTGTTAGCATTTTATTTTGGATCAAACTTCTGTTTTAAAATCATAGGCTAAAAGGGTGGCATTCTACATGATTCCATTTGTATAACATTTTCCACAGCATTATTGAGAGATGGTCCCCATGTAAACAATCTCTTATCACTTAAAATCTAAACAGGTTTAGTGGGTTGTAGTGGTATCAATTTCCTGGTTAGGATATTGTGCTGTACTGCTTCTTGACTTTTTGTCTAAGGTCAAGAGGAGGACATTGAACTCTAATTATGCAAGCTTTCCCCACTTAAACAGAGTGAATCATATATGATGCCTCTTTGTTTTATTTCTTAAGGTAGCATGAGAATCTACAATTATCTCAAAAGTTTTAAAATTAATACTAGGAATCGAGTGATTCAGGAAAGTCACAGTAAAGACCTCTGAAAATTCATTCCTCCCTACAACCAACATTTGTGCTTTAACTAATCCTGTTCTCATCCTCCTCTTCCTAGTTCCATGGCAGCCTTGAAAATGAAGATATCTGTAATACGGGTGAAAATCAACAGCCTAGCAGTTATTAGAAGAGGTAAAATGTTGAAATTCCTCCAAAGCCCAGTTCTCAGAGAAATGTCTAGCAGGTCCCTGGAAAATTTTCACTCACAAGAATTGTCTTTATTTGACCTGACTCAAAAGTTCATCTAGTGTGAATGGTATTTTACCCAAGGACATTTGTAGAAAACAATCAGTTGTGATTGTTAATATCACAACTGCCTGGGGCAGTAATAACTGGGACAGACAACAAGCTTACCATAGAAACTTGAAAGGAAATGCTAAGAAATGAGATATTTATAGCAATCTTTGAAAACTCTTGACATATTCCTGGGAAACTAGAAAGTCACACAGGAGCATAGGGTTATTTGCATTCCTAGGAAATGCCTGAGGAGGTCCTCTCATTCTCATTCTCCAACTAACAAGAGGCTCAGTGCAAGCCGGAAGTGAACGTTAAGACCAACTTGTAAATTGCCTGTCTGAACTTTGCAGGCACATCCAGCAAATCTGGCAAATTTATTGGATCCAAGCATTTAAGACAATCTCTGTATAATCATTAACTGCCCAGTAAAATGACCAAGCGGAGATACCAGTATACCCACATAATACAGACTGTAGAGATTAATTTAGGAAAATCACTAACCACATAGCAACAACACAAATAGCAATGATAAACTTCAGAAATAAAAGGATATCTGATTTACAAATTTGCCATCCTATACAACATAAAACTTACAATTTTCAGCCAAAACTTTGGAGAAATGCAAAGGAACAACAAAGTATCATTCATATAAAGGAAAAAAGAAAGCAATAAAAAACTGTCCTGAGAAAACACAAATAGGAAACTAAAACTTGTAACTATAACTTGTGATCAATATTTTAAGTATACTAAGAGAACTAAAGGAAACCATGCCCAGAACCATGATATTCTCTCATGTTATAAGTTAAAAACAATTGACGTGATATTCTCTCTCTCATGGTCCTGAGCAACAGTATTGATTTGCCTTAAAATAAACTTAAAGAAATGTATGAGAATGAGGATTCAAAAAACCCCAGCATGAATAAAAAGGTAAAAATTGTAAAAGAAAAAACCAAATAGAAATTCTGGGATTGAAAACTACAAAACCAAAGTGAAAATTCACCGCAGGGGCTTTGAAAAGAATCTGCAAAATTGAAGGTAGTTTATTTTATATAATTTACACTAAGGGACCAAAGAAAAAAAGAGTAAGATAAAAATGGAAACTCAAAGACCTGTGGACACCATCAGGCATACCAACATACAAACAGTGGGAACTGCAAGAACAGAAGGGAAAGAATAGGGAGCAGAGCAAATATAGATGGTTTTTGACTTAAAAGTCATTCCACCTGTGATTTTTTTGATAATACAATGGCATGAAGGCAATATGCATTCAGTAGAACCTGTACTTTAAATTTTGAACTTGTCTTTTTTTCAGACTAGCAATATACAGTATGATATTCTCTCATGGTCCTGGGCAGAAGTGGTGCTACATGCCACTCCATATTTCAGTGTTCCTAAGCTATCACGTTCAACAAGATAGGTATGCTAATTGCATTTTTAATATATAGTATTTTCAGCTTGCAATGGAATGTAACCCTATTGTAAGTCAAGGAGCACCTATATTGTAAGCTACAATGGCCAAAGTTGAAAATTTTTATGAAAAACATTACACATACTAGAAAACCCCCGAGAATAATAAAGTCAAAAAATCCATACCTAGACATATCATAAACAAAGGATCTAAGGGCGAAGACAGAGACTATCTTGAATATCACAAGTAAGATGTATCAAGTGCAGTTATCCTCAATAATATTAACAGCTGATTACTTAACAGAAACCCTAGAAGCCAGAGACAGTGTTAGAAAAAGATTAACAAGGATTTATTATCTAGAAAAATTACCCTTTGGAAATAAAGACGTGCTCAGATAGGTAAAAATTAAACCTTCATCTTATTTATGATACCAAAAAATAGAAATAACTCAAATGTCCAACAGTGATTTGATAATCCAAAGTAATGTATCCAAACAATAGACTATTATTTGACCATAGAAAGGAATGAAACCCTGATACATGCTGCAATGTAATTGAACTTTGATTTGATATTATCCTAACTGAAAGAGGAAGTCAACAAAGGTCACATATTGTGTGATTCCAGTTGGAAGAAATTTCTCAAATAGGCAGATTTATAAAGACTGGGAGTAGATTTGTGGTTGCTTAATGCAGGGGTTGGATTGGGAGGAATAAATAGATCATGGTGGTTAAATGATAAAGGATTTTTTCAGGGTATAATGCAAATGTTCCACAACTGAGTGCGGTGATGCTTCTCCAAAGACACAGGTGGAGCTGATCTCCCAATTACCTCTACCCCACCCATCTATATTTCTCTTTGACACCTGCTGTCCACTGCTTTTGTACTCCTATGTGTACTCATGCAATCTTCCTTAGCAAATTATGAATTTTCCAAAGTATGAGAGCTTTCTTTTTCTCATGTTCATAGTGTGTCACAATATAATGCCATATACATGGCAAACGTTTAGTCAGTATTTACTTTTTGACGCTTCAGTATAATGAAATATTTCACTGGCCAATTTCCAGTATCTTGAAACATATATTGCCTTTATTTTAAGTGTGTGCCTGTGTGTGTATTTGTCAGTTGTTTGAGACCGCTTTGGTTCCCTACCCTCACTTTGCAACAGCAGACAATATTAAAGATAGCTAACAGGAAAGTCATAAAGGCATCACTACTTCCTAGAAGATCATCTGAGACTGTTTCAACCTAGGTCTCTATTAAAAGTGAGGAAAACAAAGACAGACCAAGGCTGTCAGATAAAAATTCTGAATACATAAATATGCCACTCTATCTGTTGCTTTAGGTGTAGTATACTTATGTGATATAGGTTTTAGCTCATTTAATGTAGCAATTTAATATAGACTTATGCTCTTTTAATGTAGCAATTCACTCATTTGGTCTTGGATGTAACTTTATCCTAAGAAAACTGATTGATGCAATAACAACCTCAACATCTTTTGAATGTACAAACATTTACCTTTCGGAACTCAGTTAAGACATTGAAATTTAACTACTCTCATTCTTTCTCACATTTTCTAGCCCTGTGAATTACATTGTTATAGTTCTCTTCTCATGTGGACTGGTGAGTGAGACCATGCTAAAGAATCTCAACAAAGATATAGTAAGATATAGAAAAAAAAAGAACTTCTGTCAGATATCCCAAATGGTGAATGCCTGTACCAGTAAAGGGCTCTGCTGGACTCAGAGAAGAGGCATGAAGATGTAGCCACTGCAGCCCATTCTATGGGTGGGAAGCTGAACTAATAAGTGGTGATTTGAATAAAATGAGTAAGATGCAGAAGATTAAATATGTTAAATATCTCATGGCTTCTCTTATTTAAGAAACCCAAAATATAGGCATTCTATAGAACCAAATGGGTGGGATAGTGGTAGTTAGGGAGGATGGGGAGGGTGTAGGAGGGCCAAAGTGGGAAGAGATTTTAAAGTGGATGTGATATATGTGTGCACAAAATACTCAAGTTCATTATAGATGTGTATCGCATATGTGTGTGTGTGTGTGTGTGTGTGTGTGTGTGTGTATTGTACCAGAAATATTTGTTCAAGATTTTCCTCAAATATGAGGAATATGATTTTGCTCACTGAGAATTATACAGTTAAAAATGACATTAATTTTCAAATGCTAAACAGAATTTTGTGATAAAATAAAAATCTGATTCTTATTTTAACTTACTTAGATACTTGGGGGGGGGTGGGTTTCATTGCTGTTTTTGAGGCAGGGTCTTACTATGTTGCCCAGGCTGGCCTTGAACTCCTGGGCTCAAGTGATCCTCCTGATTCAGCCTCCTGAGTAGCTTAGATTACAACAGGTGAATGCCAGCACCTGGCTAGATACTCAATGGCTGTCATAGGTGACAGAAGATTTCTCACAGAGATATAAATCTCAATGAAGGACACATGTGTGTGTGGCTGTCTCCTTCCCTACCCATAACCTCATTTTTTAGTTCTATTCAGCAATTGTACAAAAGGTTTTTTAAAAACCCTGATGTCAAATAATAGTTCTAACAAATGAGTTGAAAAGTGAAAAAAAAAAACCAAAAAACTTTTTGAGACAGGGTCTCACTCTATAGCCCAGGCTGGTCTTGAACTCACTATGGAGCCCAGTCTGGCTTTTGGACTTACGGCAGTTCTCCTGCCTCAGCCTCCCAAGTTCTGGGATTACAGGCATGCACCATTATGTCCAGCTTTAGAAAAGTTAAAATTTTTTTTTAAATATCTTAATAAATTTTAGAGCTTTATTTGAAATATTTAAAGAAACCTTCAGATATGACAGTTTTTATCAATAGTAACATATCATTTTTGGTGAAACATAAAGTATCATATAGTTATTTATGGAAATATTTCCAAACATCCATTTCCTTAGATGGCTCTGTGTAGTATGAGCCTCTATCTCCTTCATTGGTGAAGTATTGTCTTTACCTTACAGACTCAAATATCTTCAAAGTTTTGAGAATATGCTAGCTAGTATTGTAAATGGGGAGAGAAAAGTTGGCCCGAGCCCAGGAGCTCCCAGAGTGCACCCACAGAGGGCTAGTGTGCAGGCGTTCGCTTGGCTGAAGCATCCTTAAGGAAGAGGGATGATCTGAAGGGATGCTCTAAGGTATCTGATGCAGGTGAAACATGTCGGAGTGACAAGTTTAGCCCCTGAAGGCTGGGAAGAGACCGCAGTAGTGGAGCACCTGCCTCGCACACACGGAGGCCCTGCGTTCCATCCCCAGCACTTCAAAAACAGGAAAGTTCACCCTGGAGCAGCTGGTGGCTGAGCAACAGGTCAGAGACACACTTGAGTCTGTCCATTTGCAGTAGGTCATTTTTTTAAAAAAAGACCAAATTTGCAATAGAAAGAAACCCCTTGTCTCTAAATCTCTTTCCAGCTCTAGCATAGCAGAAAGTTAAGTCATGCCATGTTGTCACTGTAAACACTAAATCCTGAATCTTGAGCTTTTGCAACTTCTTTTTCTCTTTTGTTTGCTTTTAATATTTATTTCAACGTGATTTCGTATGGATAAAACATCCTGTGGCATGGGCACACCATGGTACCTAACATGATTCTGCAGCCTCTGGTAAGAGACCTGGTACTAGGACCAACAGTGACCTGGCCTGAACAAGTGACAGACCTTGCCAGACCACCACGGCATCTTCATTCCTCTCCAGCCCTGAGTTGAAAAAGTGGCATCGTTATAATCGATTCAGGGAAATGTGGTCTTAGCAGGTACTTAGGAGCAGGAAGAGGGTAAGACATTAAGCCAAGAGAAATTCAATGAGGTTATTTTCCGACACCACAGATACTTTGACTGAAGAAAACTTTTAGTTTCTTCCATTACTAGTATTTTTACCAACTTATAAGTCAGAAATAATCAAATTTCGTGAAACTTCACAAGACAGGGCTCACTCAGGTTGGGCCAAATTTTTCACCAGTACTCTTAATAATTTACTGTGCTAAGAATTTTGTTTATTTTTTTATTAATCATAGCACTAGTACTTTAGCAACTGAGTTCAGTGACCTCAAGATCTCAATAGGGAACATTTATAATTTGATGTGCTTATTTAATTTTATTTTACAGTTATAAAGTTAATGAATGGCAAAACATTAAGTCAAAACAAGAGCTGGGCTGAAAATGTAGCTTAGAGATAAAGCACTGCCTATCACTTCCCTATTAGGCCCAAGGCTTAATTTTCAGTATTGAAAAACAATCAATGAGCTCAACCTTAAAAATAAGTAAAGAATTAATCATATTAGAATCAACCAAAACAGAAAAAGCCAGAGTTGAAATACATGTTTAGTGAAACACTGGCCAAAAGATACTTAGTATTAAAAGCATTATAAAAGTCACCTAGACAAAGTTTAGATTAGCATTTCAAAAGTTTGACCTATTTTTCTCTGTCATGTGATAAATAAAGAAAATGATAAAAAGAAAGGAATTTTCAGCATTAAAAAGGGATAGTAAATGGAGGGGCATCTTGTTCACCATAACTTTTACAATTCTTTTATTTTTCCTTACGTTTAAAGGTTTAGGTTAGAATAAGTATCTCTTAATTTGAAATAATTGAAGTTCCAACAATAAAGTACAGTAATACAAGGTAATTCATCAAGAATATTAAAATATTATTTGCCTATAAAAATATTGTTTGCCCCCTGGTGGTCAAATTATTATATTTTTATTTTTTATGTTAAAAGACTTTAATTATAGAACTTTGGCACTAAAATCCTTATGTAGTAAAGCAAAAATAGTAAAACATACATTGGATGTCAAAAGAGATGACTCGGGACCATGTGTCTTGGTAAGATGGGCATGACGCAACAGTCATATGTGGGACAACCAATTTAAATTTTCTGTATGTTGACATTTAGAAGTTTTCCTTAGTCCATTTGTATTTGTTTCTATGTTGATCATAGTAGTGATTCAGAATTGTAAAGAATATTTTCCCCTGTTAATAATATTTATGACACATGGAATTTCTGTACGTAATCTAAATGGCTTAGCCAGGACCTGTTGATTGAGGTGAACAACAACTTTATACTGTTTTTTATTTGAGTTCCAATTTGGAATGACAGTGTGAGCATCTACAGTGGGATGCCAAAACCAAGCTGTTCAGTCTGAAAGAAGAGACGATGAAGACGTCTGTTAAAATTTTTCTTTCCCAGGCTAATTGGAGCCTTTGTAGATGAGGAAAATACGATAATTGTTGTGCTCCGGCTGAACTGAGGAATCAGTAGGCAAAAATATCCGATTGTTTAAAGGAGGAAAACTGAGGTTCCGATTTTTAAAAGTGATTCAAGTAAGTTTCTACAAGCCTTTGAAAAAGTTATGATAGTCCTGAAACTCTGGAAGTTTCAATGTGGATGTTATTATATCATAAAGTTTGTGAAATGTAGAAAACATCACTGCCTGAAAATATCGGACTACTTTAAAGTGACAATGACCTTTCAGTCTTTTGAAGTTTAATAGTTGAATATGAATGTTTCCCCTTCCTTTTGTGAAATTTGATATATGCTATTAATTTAATACCTACCATTTAACCTCAATTTGAATTTAGCAAGGAAAATCATGAATCATACATTTTATGGAATTGGAACAAAAAACCCCCCTGGTTCTTATGAATAATAATTTGTAAAGATAATCTTGTCTTTCACCATCCTGGAAAACAAGTGATTTCATATATTTCTGGTGAATTTTGGTAACAGATGCCTTTAAAGACTTCTAGGCTTTTGCAAATTGATAAGACGCCTAACATCTAAATATTCACAAATTGTTAAGATTTCTTTAAGGAAAGCTTAGTGTAATATAGATAAGTAATGGTAATACTTAAATTGCAATTACATATGCCAGGCACTAATTACTTCACTTAATTCCCAGAACAACCTTGGGGTTTTGGTAACCCCACATCCTTTGAAACAGCGATCACCCAGCTGGTATGCAGTTGAGCCAGGATTCAGATTTAATCAGTCTGGCTCCAGAATCTGTGTTCTTATTCACTGAGATTATTTGAGTAAGTAGTACATTATTCAGAGAAGTGAAAACCATAGTGTCAACACGTTGAAATGTATTTATTATTTATAACATAAGGAACATCTGTATTTATTTAAGAGAACCTCCAAAACAATTAAAATTCAGTACTGCAGTACAAAAGGGATTATTTTCCAAGGAAGCACTTCCCCCAAAACAATGTTTTTCTAACCTTTGTCAACTCAAAATAAGTTTGTGAATGGTGTTTGGATAAATAAATTACCGAGTGAAGATAATATTCCATTAAACAACAATGATATCTTAGAGCCACAAGCTCAAATAATTGAGAAACAGTTATAAAGAAGCTAATGAGAACATTTTAAGATTTAATGAGAATCAGATACTTGTAAATCATGGGATGAATAGGCCTCTAATGGTTACTTTAAAAGAGCTTTGGATCTTAGCTATAACAGGTATTATATTCAGTTCTGCTAGATATATTTTAATTTGGTCTTATCCAAAAGTGAGGGCGAGATTACCAGATGGTTTACTTGAGTCTCTCTATTAAATTATCAGTATTCTTGGCACTGAGGGGCATAATCAGTAGTTAAAGCACTTGCCTAGCAAGTACAAGGTCCCGAGTTTGATTCTCCAGCACCATAAGAGCTGGGTACAGTGGTGCACACTTATAATACCAGCGCTCAGAAGGCTGAGGCATGAAGAGTGCTGTGAGTTCAGGGGTATCCTATGCTACACAGTGAGTTCATGACCAGCCTGGACTACAGAGCAAGAAAGACCGTGTATACAAAATAAATAAATAAATAAATAAATAATAAAAAATAAATTATCAGTATTCTTTTGCCTTTTCCTTAGGAAAGTGGTTGTAATTGTAATACTTAAGTTTTTACATGATGAGATCAAAACTCTTCCACAAACCTTTTATGAGTGATTCATTCAGTGCCCTGGGTCCTTCCACCTTTCCTCATTGCCAATTCTCCCTATGCAGCTTTTAGCTACACATTCTCATGGTTACACCTTAAACCTTATAAAACCAGAAACTGCAAAATATAAAATTCAGGAAAAAAATCTCTAGCCAAATATAAGCTGATACGCTCCTGCTTACTTGAATAACTATCACACTGAAAACTACATTCAAGAATGTTCTATGGTTCTAGGGTTATATAACTTCTAGGTTGGACTTACATTGCTTCTTAAACTGACCTGATCATTAATTTTCATGACTGAATATCTTCTTTCAGACATTTAAGGCCACAAATGCTCTTTGAAGTTACTGCCTTCACTACATTCTACAAGCTTGTCTACATCTTAACTGTGATGCTTCTATGGTTGTTTTTTGTTGCATTTTTTTCTACTTGGGATTTGCTAAACTTATTCTGTGTGGTTTTTTTTCTCTCTTTAAAAATAGCTTTCATGAGTTACAACATACCACACAACTCACCCACTTAAAATCTATAAGCCAGTGTTTTTTAGTATATTCACAGTTATGCAACTATCACGACTACCTAACTTTAGAATATTTTTCATACCCAATAATGGTTTGGATCTGGAGTGTCCCCAAAAGTCTCGTATACTTATAGACACCGTGTACTGTTGAGAGGTGAAACCTGGCTGGAAGAGGCAGATGTTTGGGGCTTGACCCTAGAGGGGCACGTGCTGGTTCCACCCTTCCTCCCAGACTTGTCTCTGTTCTGCTGTGAGGATCCCTGTTTCTGGAGCTCTGGCTCTGAGCTGGACCCAGTTCCAGCCCTGCCATGTGATCTCACCATTTCCTAGCTGTCCATCCATGAATGGACTGTGACTTTCTGAAACTATAAGCCAAAATAAACTTTTCTTCCCCTAATCTGTGCATGTCAGGTATTCTGTCCCAGCAACCAAAAGTAAGACATCCCCTAAAGGAAATCCCACACCCATTTGTAGTCAACCTTTTAACGGCCTGTCCCTAAAAAACCCTAAGTTACCCACTAGCCTGCTTTGTAAATTTGGCCATTCTGAATGTTTTATATACAAGGAATTATACAACATGTGATCTTTTGTTACTGGCTTCTCTCACTTGGCCTAATATTTTCAAGGCTCATCTGTGTAATAACATATATCCATACTTCATTTCTTTTTAATTGCTGAGTAAATAAACCCATCAAGAATAACAGTCATTCCATTGTATAGATAAGCCATATTTATTTATCCATTCATTAGCTGATGGGCATTTGGGTTGTTTCCAACCTTTTCATAATTGTGAATAATACTTTTGTCAGTATTTCAGCACAAGTCTTTGTGCGGGCATATGTTTTCATTTTTGTGGAGTAGAACTGTTTGGTCATAGAGTAACTAGTTTGTTTGTTTTTTTTTTTTTTTGAGGAACTGCCAAACTATTTTTCCAAGGGGACTGCATCATTTTGCATTCATTCCCACAGAGTATGAGATTTGCAGTTTCTCCTCGTGCTAACCAACACTCTGTCTTTCTTATAGTCATTCTAGTGGGCATGAGGGGGTATCTCATTGTAGGTTTGATTTGCATTTTCTTAATGACTAAAGATCTCGAGCTTCTTGTTATGTGATTATTGGGCATTTGTATATCTTCTCTGGAGAGATGCCTATACAAAGGCCCATTTTAAAAAACAGAGGAATTCTTGTGTGTGTGTGTGTGATCTATAGAAATTATTTATATGTCCTGAATATAAATCCCTGAATAGGTATGTGATTTGCAAATATTTTCTTTTATCCCATAGCGTTTCATCCCTTGATAATATTGTTTGCCAGATACTTTTAATTTCTAGACAGTCCAGTTCATCAAGCTTTTTTTCCCCATGTAGCATTTATAAGTTTGGTGTCATATTGAAGCAATAACTGGATAACTCAAGACCACTAAGATATACTCCATTTTCTTCTTGTAAGAGTTTTACAGTTTTCTTACATTTAAGTCTATGATCTATTTTTAATTTCATCTGTGGCTTTGTCTTTAATTACACTTGTATGATTTGTGTGTACTATCTCTTCAAATGCTCTTTCTGCCTCATTTTCTCTCTTTTTTAGGTGTCCAGTTACACCTATGCTGAATTTATTTATTGTGCATACACCTTTTAAGTTCTGTCCCATTCTCTCCAACAGTGTTTTCTCTGAGCTTCAGTTTGTATATTTTTTGTTCTTGACCCATCCCAAAATTCCCTAATCCCTTGTTCTGTTATGTCCATCTAGGCTGCTGTTAAACTCATCTCTATCAAGTTCTTGATTTCTAAGTATATTTTTCAAAATTTTTTCATTTAATCTTTTTATATCTTGTTAAAATTCTACAACTTTTAGTCCACTTTGTTCACTGTTTCTTCTAGTTTTAATTTATTAGCTACTTTAAAGCTATTGTCTGGATTCTAATTTCTGACTTATCTGTGGGTATTCTACTACTTTATTTGTACATCTTCATTATAGGTCAAATTTTGCTGCCTTTCTTATGTCTAATAACCACATACCAAATTGTTTTATCAAAATCTACATGCAATATATACTACATTGTTTTCTTCAAGAAATGAAAATAGGAAGATGGTTCGATTACTTCAGTTTAATCAGGGTTCTGTTCTTTAGCCTCTTATACATAGGACTCCAGAAGCAATTACAAATGTCTTGAGTGGAAAGAATGCTTATGTATTTCAGGCAGGGTCCTCCTGAAATAGAGACATAGGTCGAGATTGCTCTATATACCCTGGTAGGCTGTAGGGTGATTTTATTCTACCCCAGGCTTAGGCCTTCAACCCCATCTGCAAACCTAGGACTCAGCAAATGTCCTATGGGAAGACTGGATGTATGTTTGGAGCTTCTCCACATTTCTGATTCATTACGTAATTCACATGACTATTAATATTTCACTAGTTTCTCTTTTTCTGTTCTTCCAGCCAGGCCAAACTTGATGAGCCCATGCCTGAAATCTATATATGTCACCAGAGAAAAACCAGCTGGTGAGTATCTGCCTGCATAGTCCAGGCATGAGCAAAAGCAAAGCTACTTAATTGCATTTTCTTTTTTGTGTCTTAAACATGTGAAGGTGCCAAACAAGGAGCATAAGCATGCAGGGACCTGGATTAGCAAGAACATTACCTCCAAGTGGACAAGTGTCATTGGAACTGGAAAGGATGAATTTTCAAGAGCAGTATTTTATGTCATTAAGGAGTACTGCACTGATTAGACTCTATTTCTGTGTCAGCTTCACCTTAGAAAAAGAAGGGTTCCCTCTGGTTAGAGCATCTCCCATAATGTTAGAGTGCAAGGGGGAAATACTGAACTATCTGCTAAGACATCAGGGTAAGAAGGGGCAGTATGGAATCAATTTTAAGTGTAAAACTGCACTATAGCTAATGATCAAGCAAAGGGGGAAAGATGATGCTAGGTTGTTACATAAAAGTAATATTACTATTTTTATATTACTTTGATACTGTACTTGTGCAAACATCCTAGTTTAGAGATGTGGTAAATACTCTCACTTTAAGAAAACTAATGTATAAAAAATATTATAGCAGGAATAATATGGTCAGAAGGTATTCCCATGATTCAACATGCCATGCATTGTGCTCACTAGAGACACACCATAAAGGTAATGTCCTTTGTTATAGAATGAATGTTTAAGATCTCCCAAAATGTGTATGTTGGATCCCTAATCTCCAGTGTATGATACTTAGGGTATGATACTTTGGTTGTTGAGCTTATACGAATGGAGTCTCCGTGATAGGATTAGTACTTTTATAAGAGACAAAAGGGCTCTCACTTTGTACCCCGCACTTTTCCCAGGCCATGTGAAAATATAAGAAGTGGCTACCTGCAAAACAGAGGGTTGTCACTGCAACCTGAGTTTGCTCTCATCCTGACCCCCGATCTCTAGAATTCTGAGAAATGTCTTATTTAAGCTACCCAGTCTGCAGTATTTTGATACAGCAACTCTAGCAGTCTCAGCACTTCTGTTCTGTCTTTGACAGACCAATCTCATGACAGATTAAAATATGATTAATTTGAAAATATCATTAGTTTGAAGCAAGATATACTTGCATTCATCTATAACTTTAAAATATTTCTAAAACATTGGGATAATGTATAAGACTTGCTTCCTTGTCTAACCTTTATCAAACATAATATAATTTTACCAGCAGGGCAAAAGATTTATCATTATTGTATGAAGTGCAATTATTGGGCCAGATCCAAGATGGGACATGTAAAAGAGAAACCTGCAAAACTGGGCTAGCACTCTGAATTGGACAATTTTATTTCCTTCCATTTCATTGTTTAAAGTGAATGAGAGAATAAAGTTCTTAGAATAATAGTGGTGGAAAACAATTTTAAAGATTCTGAACCGAAGCAATATAAGACTAAGAAGCAAGACACTGTTATGAAGAGAGAGAGGAAGTTTTCTGCCCACGTCTTTAAAATCAGAACTGGGAGTGAGCTAAGATGGGTAAACTCCGTTTCACTTAAGCTTATGTTTGATTGCCATTATGAAGTCTACCAAGCTGCCTACTTTATGGTATTATGCCTGTAAATCTTAATTAGATGTATACTTTTTGTCTTGGTTCAAATCCTTTTCTGTTTCCCTTTTCTTAAAAAGACAGTCTAGCTGACCCAGTGGTTTCAGGCCTCCAATCCCAGCACTCTGGGAGGCCGAGGCAGAAGGACTGCAAGTTCAAGCCCAGCCTGGCCATTTGGTGAGACCTTGTCTCAAAATTAAAATAAAAAATGGGCTGAGGATAGTGCAGTGTGGATGCCCTGTGCTTGATTCCCAGTTCCAAGAAAAAAGAAAAAGAACAAAGATACTCCTCCTATGCATTGGTTTAATTCTTCCTATTTTTGCTCATGGAAAAGTGAAATATATGGAACATAAGCCATAATAAATAAGGCTTCAAGTCTCCTTCCAGTGTTCCACATCCAGAGTAGGACAAGACGGTAGCTATTTGGGAGGAAACCCATACGTGGGGTGTTCCCAATGGCGGTCAGGTAACGTTCAAGTCCCCTCACTGGGTAAACCCATGTGCAGTCGCTCCGCTACAGCGACTGAGAGACAATTCTCAGAGGCCCAGATCTGGGGCGCCAGGAGTCCCTACTTCCGGCCCCACCTCCTCCCCTCAGTTGCTAGGAGACGTGATGTCACCGGAAGCGAGGCCTGGGATAGGCTAGGAGGGGAAGCCCCGCCCCCTTTGCAACCTCCGCGCCTGGCGCTGGCTCCCCAGCTGTTCGTAGGCCCGGGGCGAGGGTAGGCGCCGGGAAGAGTGGTTGCGGCCCACCCGCAGCCCCGCCGGCCCGGCCGCCGGCTCCCACCCTCCCGCGCCCCCGGGACTGCCGCCCGGCTGGCCGCTCCCCAGGGCGGGCGGCGCTCTGACCGGCAGGCTCCGCTCTCACAGCCCGCGCTGCCGCCACGTCCCCGGTGTCGGCCGACAGCGCTGCGTGCCGAGTGACCCTTCGGAGCCCGGCGCGCGGTGTCGGCGCCCGTTCCGGGATGGCGCGGCCGCTCCCCCGGAGCTGCCGGCTCGGGCTCTCTCCGCGGCTGCCGCCCGCGTGGCTGCTGCTGCTGCTGCTGGCGGCCGCGGGGCCGGCGCGCGGCTGGGAGAGCGGAGACCTGGAGTTGTTTGACTTGGTGGAGGAGGTGCAGCTCAACTTCTACCAGTTCCTCGGGGTGCAGCAGGTACGCGCGGGGCGCGCGGGGCGGGGGCGGGGCGCGGCGGAGGAGGGGCGGGGCTCCGCCGCTTCCGCCCCGGGAGCCGGGCGCCGGCCTCACCGCTCCGGCCGCTCCGCCGGCGTCCCTGCCTCGCGCTTGTCCGCCCTCCCGGTTTCTCGCTCTGTAACTTTCCGGTTCTGGTGACGGTGCCGCCGGCCCAGAGTGGCCGCACCCTCGCTTCGTTCTTGCATCCTCGGGACCGGCCACCCCGTCCCACCCCGCCCTGCCTTGTCCCGGTTACGCTGGGGAACAAGGAAATGTGGGGAGGGAAGACTCAGGGTTTGTTTGCTTGTTTTGCGGTTTCCCACTTACCCTTCCTGCCTGCCTGCCTGAAAGCGAGTAGCTGTGCTGTACCTCGAATTGTCATCTTCCCGGCTAGACGTACCGCATCTGCCCTGTCCTCTTTTCCAAAGATGGGAATGCGTCTTAGTGTCTGTGACAAGTTTTTCTCGCACTGTGCTTTTTTTGATCTTTTTTGGTCTGTTAGATAGGACTCCGCTTCACACTTTAAAATCTGGAGAAATGTGAAGCCCCTACCGTGCTGGGTCTGGAATCCCGGAAAAGGTGTTAGGGCAGCTGGAGGTGACCCGAAGGAGAAGCCCTCTTGTAGAACTGTTTTCTTGTTCTTTGTCTTTCGTATCATTTTTGGTTTTCAGCTTGAGACATTCACTTGTAAAATTCTTTTTTTGCCTTTCATTTCTACCGCTGAGCGCAGTTGAGGGAGGGTGTTGGCCCAGTCTCTAGTCTGAAGCCTAGTTTCAAAGAAAAGAGCATTTCACTGATCACAGGATGGTGGAGTGAATAACTTAGAATTTTACTTGATCTTATTGAGCCCCTCAAGGAACACTTTGAATAGTTATGGGGGTAAAAAAAAAAAAAAAAGTTGGCCGAGAGTTGTCACTGAAGTGCGCCCCCAATAGGTTGTTGTCAATTTTGGTGAACTGTTGAACTTTTAAATGAAACTTTAGTTTCCAAGCATTATATTTTCATTCCCACTAATAAATATAAATTTGTTAGGTTGCCATGACACCATGAGTTTAAAGAAAATTTTCAGTTTTGTAAGAAGTATGTAGTCTATCTATGTGTTTTCCCTTTCGAATTCTAATTTACAAAGTGTCACTTGGTACCGCTTCTTATCATAGAAGCAAAATATATCACATTTTTCCAAGTAAGTGATAAGATAATATGTGAATTGATAATTGGTAGCACTGTAGATTTGAAAATTGACTTTTGAGAGTGCCTTTATAATTAAAAGTAATTTCTTTTTAGAATTCTATAAAATGTGTAGCTACGAAGAGAGTTTTTTTCTATTTTTCCCATTTTTATCTACCTATCTATCTATCTATCTATATATATGAGATACATAATGGTTACAGTGAGCTTGAGTATTTTGTGCATATATATATATATATATATATATATATATATCACACATGAATATTATAATCCCTTCCCCTCCCCATTTTTGCCTCTCCCACAACCTCCCTATTCCTCCTAACTCCCACTATCATGCCCATTTGGTTGTAGAGAATGCCTGTATTCTGCATTTCCCATATCAGAGAAACCGTGTAATATTTAACATACTTAATCTTCTGTGCCTGACTCACTTCACCACTCAAATTAACACTCTTTAGCTCAGCCTCCCGCCCCTAGAATGGGCTGCAGTAGCCATATCTTGATGCCTCCTTTCTGAGTTCGGCAGATCCCTTTATTGGGACGATTTGCCAAAGGTTCTCCCTCCCTCTCTCTCTCTCTCTCTCTCTCTCTCTCTCTCTCTCATATTTGCTGTACCTTTATAAATATTCTTTAACGTGGCCTTGCCCACCTGTTCACATAAGAAAAGAACTACCACAGTGGAATTCATAAGGCTAGAAAATGTGAGAAAGAAAAAGAAGTTAAATTTCACATTCCTTACTTGAGTACTGAAAAGTAAATGTGTGTACATTCAAAAGACAAAAACGTTATCTTTACACCAATTGATGTTCTTAAGCTAAACTTACATCAAAGTCCAAATAAGTGAATTGCTGCATTAATGAAGTTAAGTCTATATTGAATCACCACATTACATTAGCTTAAGTCTGTATCACAAAAGTATATTACACGTAAAGCAATAGATAAAATGGCATGCTTAGTTATTTCAGAATTTTTGAAAGTTTTTTCCCAATGAGGAGCAAGAAGAAATGAGTAAGATCATTATTACACATTTAGTTATAGAGCATGAAATTGAAAAGTTAAATTCAGGAGTCACAGTTTGAACTAATAACTGACTAAGTTCTTAGCCAATGGACTAGGGCTACATGATCTTTTATCTTTACCACTTAATGACAGCTTCAGGGAAAGACCCCAAGAACCACTTATTTACCCACTCTTACTGTTTTTAAAACTAAAAATATCCCAAATCAAAACCGTTACCTTCTGCCACTGCAGTCTCAGCTGAATATCTATACATATCATAAACATTAGAAAGTTTTACAAGTATTTTATACCAGTTCCTGTGTTGAGTATAATTATGTTTTGCAAACTAATACTAATAAAAGTAATAAATATGGAAAAAGTTCCACAGATTTTATGAGAAAGCTAGCACTGTTTTAATGGTATACAAATCAAATGATTGATATCTATTTTTTTGTTACACTTTCTTTTTGGATGTTCCCTTTACTCTGTGTTCTTTGGTGCTGTTTGTCTCTCTGTCCATCTTAAAGATTCCTTCAAGTATTTTCTGCATTGCTGGGCTAGTGATCACAAATTTCTTTAGGGATTCTTGGTCATGAAAAATTTTTATTTCCCTTGCAATTTTCAGGGATAATTTCACTGGATACAAAAACCTGGTTTTCACCTTCTGTCTTGTAAAGCTTGAAAGATTTTGCTCCAGGCTCTTCTGGACTTTAAAGTTTGCACTGAAAAATCTATGGTAATTTGAATGGGGTTGTCTTGGTAAAATAATGACTGTTTTTCTCTTGCTACTTTTAATATTCTCTCTTTATGTTAAATTTCTGAGATTTGATTATAATATGTTGTGGTGAGCCCTGTTGCTGGTTGAAATTACTTGGTGTTCTTTAAGCTTCTTGTACCTGAAAATTGATTTCTTTTCTTAGATTTGGGAAATTTTCTAGCAATGATTTCAATTAAATAAATTCCATATATTATCGGTGCTGTCTTCCTACTCTTTCTCCCATACTCAGAATTCTGAGGTTGGGTCTCTTTGAGTCATCCACTAGCTGTTGGTTATATCCAACTATTTTGCTCCATTCTAATTTTGGAGTTGTGCCTAATTTTAGCATTTGTTTCCTTAGCCTTGTATTCAAGATCTGAGGTTCTATCCTCATAATGTCTGAGGATATTCCCCTTGCTCTCAAATGTATTTTTCATATCCTGAATTTCGGCTAGATTTCTTTTCAAAATATTCACATCTCTATCAAAATGTTCCTTCATATCTTGTATTTCCTTATTTACCTTGGCCAGCTTTTTATGTGTGGCTTCTATATGCTCAGTAAGCATTGTATCCATTAGGACCTCTATTTGTTTGGCAAGTTTCTCTTTAAACCTCCTGCTCATTGCTTGCATTTCTTTGAGGATACCTTGTTTGAACTGGCTCTTTGACTCATTTATTTGCTTTTTGACTTCCTTCCCTGTGAGTTCCTCTATTTGAGGACCCGTAACATTAGTTTCTGAGGACTCTGTCATTTCTGTGTGTGTCCTGTTGCCTTGGCTTCTTCCATGTTTCTGTTGTTGAGGGACTTCCCTGTAAATGCCTAGCCAAGAGATTTCTTTGAATGCCTATGCTGGTGTGTGAAGGGAGCCAAAATTCCTCTGAGTTCTGTGCAGGGTGTAGGCAGTAAGCCCAGTGGACCCTGAGGTATCATAATCAGCCCAGCTACCTCAGAAGAGCTCTCTTGCCTGTCCTGGCATCCCTTCTCCAAGGGTAGGGCTCTCCACCCTTGGAGGTGTTCCCAGCAGAGCCATTCGGGGTCAGCAGCCTTTTTCTTCTCTCTCTGGATGTTTCCTTTGCCTGTTTCTTCCCAGACACTGTGTAAGAGTGACTCCAAAAACCCTGATGTGCCGGTCTGAGACTAAACAGTTCAGTCTCGGACCCTTTTTTTAAAAATAGCTCCTTCCTACATTACCACCCACCATGGCTGCCGAGCATTGCTTCTGCAAGCTTACATTGTGTTGACAGTTTGCACTACATTGCTGGAGGCTGGAGCCATCAGCTGTTGTCAATTCCCACTTCTCCTGGATCCTCACTTACCTTGGTCAGAGGTTAGGGACTCTGGGTATTCCTTGGTGTGTGGATGCTGGAGGCTCCAGGGCATTTCCAGGGCTGCTGTTTTTCCTCTGCTTCCAATGTGTCTTCAGGATTTTTCACCTCCCTTCAGCCTCCTTTCTGTTGTTGGGGCACTCCTTCCTCTCCTGGCTAAGTTGAATGGGCAGTTTTTAATTATAGTCTCAATTTTTTAAGTGAGTCTGCAAAGAGACGTTACACAGCTGTGTTACTTAGCCACCCTCTTGCCTGGAGGTCATACAAAAATCTGGGAGATGCTTTCCAGTTGTTTATGGAATTAAACTTGTTTGAGAAAGTACAAATACTTGATAGTGGTATTTTAAATTTTAGGTTACGTAATCTATTTTTGTATGTGCCTGTCTATAGGATTTTCATTAATAGTTTAATGCAATTAATTTGTAGCTAATTAGGCAGTGTGAACAAAAAGAATATTTAATTGTATGAACAAAAAGGTGAAAATAAACATTGAGAATGGAAAAATTCTTTTAATCTGTGGACAGAGGTTCAGCTGTGTTGAAATTGGTAAGAAAATCAGAAGGAGTTTTGTTCTGTATAAGCAAATAAGTGGGATTAGAACAAGTTTTGTACTTTAAATCTTTGCTTATCTTGTAAGACTTTCAGGAAGTCAGACATTTGATATAGACAAATACAGCTTGTTTAAGGCTTTTAATATGTAATTTTCAGTCTAGAGCCAAGCAATCTCTTGGTGGCTAGCCAGACATGAACAGAATAAAATAGGCTCTTCAAAGTGTTGCCTGGTACTAAGCTCTGATAAATTTTGTTGTTCAATCACTGAAGATTTATATAGTGTCTACTGGATTTTAAGTCCTTAGAATTAGCCTTTATATAAATCAAAATCTATCATCTCATGAAACTTAAAGTTTAGTGGGGCAAACAGATTGTAAAATCTAATTAGATAAATGTGAATATCAAATGGTCAGAGAAGTCCACTGCAGGAAGTTAGGCAGTAAGCCATGTGGATATTTGGTATATTGTATTCCCTTTAGGCTGCCATACCAAAATACCATAAACTAGATAGCTTTTCAATAGAAACTTCTCATAGTCCTGTCAGCTAGGAAGTCTGAGACCAAATGCTGACAGATTCTATAGCTGATGAAGTTCTTCTAGTTAATCTTCCTGCTATGTTCTCATATTTTCAAGGAGTAAGGGAGTTCTTCGGTGCTACTAGGACTCCGCCTTATGACCTAATAACTTCCAGAAGCCCTACCTCTTAGTACTGTCACATTGGGGATTAGGTTTTTTATTAGTCAGCTTACCTGTCATTGAGATGCAATATCTGACACCCACCACATCAAGGAATAAAAGTTTAATTTAGTATATGGCTTCAGGAGGTTCAGTACCTAGTTGCCAGGCTCCAAGGCAGAAACCTCAGTGTGGAAGGAACTGGAACAAAGCTGCCTAGTTAATCACGGTCAAGAAGTAGAGCAGGTAAACAGTGCCCAGAAGTAATGGGACCATAGTATCCAAGATCACACCTCTGTGACTCACTCATACATACCCAGAAGTGTGCTAAATTTAACTTAATGAAGTTCAAGTATCAGGATTATGCCACAGTACACCCATTTCAACTTTACATGCAGACACATCTCCTTAAACCATACTTAAACATCACATAAAGACAATAGCAAGTTTATAATTTTACTTAACATAATATAGCTTTCTCACATGCAACCAGAAATGCAGTAATCCTTTCCCCAAACTCTCAGTAGTTCCAGCATTTTCAGAAGTCCAAGTCCATGTCTCCTCTGAGTCTTAAGGCAAACTCCTAGCTGTGAACCTTAGTTTAAAAAAAAAAAAAACATAATTCCAAGGTACAGAAGCAAGGAACAGGCAAGACTGAAACTCAGCTTGCAGATATTAAATCCTATAGTTCCATGTCCAAAATTGAGGACACATGGTGGTAAAATTGAGTTCTGAAGGGCAAGGTTGTCCCTACTACTGTGGCCCTTCCAATTGCAACCCACAAGGCCTCTCTCTTAGGCTGACTCCATTTAAGGCAAGCAAGTTCCCTTGCCTACAGTTACACATTCCTTGCACCTCTGACTTCATGAACTTTCCACTGCACCTTTGGCTTCACTCCTCACCTTCATGTGTTGCCCTTTCAGGAGCTCTTTGCTTAGCCTCCCACTCCTTGCTCTGAAATCTGAGCAGAAACCTTCCTGACACTATAATTCTTACATTCTGCATGCTGGTAAAATCAGTATAACACAGATGATGATGCCAAGGTCTCCTGTGAGCATAAGCAGCAGGTAGGCCTCCTTGAATCATACCTGCAGCAGCTTCTGAGTGCCTGGGGAGCCAGTTCCCTAAAAGGCCCTTCTTGAGCAGAAGTCCTTCGAGGAAAGGTTGATATTACTACCTTCACACCCTTCAGCCTGACATAAGTAGTGTCTTGGCTGATTCTTCAGATGCTCTCAAGGTGTCTTTCTCTTTGACCCTTTATAATCTACTTTATTTCTTTTTTAATGATGCCAGTGTCTTTAGTAGTCCTACATCCTTTGGTCCAGCTTTACACATGGATCCCTTAATTTTTTTTCTTCCCTTTGCCTCGGATTCTCCCTATAAATCTGGCTAAAAGCAGCCAGAGTGCCATGCCACTGCCTAAACTTTGGGGTGTCTCGAATTTTCCTCTACTAGATTAATTAGTCCATGGTTTGTAATCACAATTATTTGCAGAAATCTCAGGACATGGGCAAAATGAAGACAAATTTTCTACCAAAGGTAGCACACATACCCTCTAAACCAAGTGCCTGTGGAATTCTTGTTACTAACTGAAACCTCCTGAGTTCTTTTATTGTCCGCATTCCTTTCAGCATCCTGGTCTTCCCAGCTCCAACAAAATCACCCATCAAGTTCTGTTTATTACATTCCAGGGCTTCTCTAGTCTACTTTTCTAAAGCTTTCCAAAGACTTTTACGCCACATGGTCAGATACAGTCGCAACATGAGCCATTTCTTTGGTACCAATTTTCCATATTAGCTTTCTTGTTGCTGAGACACAATACCTGGCACCTGCAGATTAAAGATGAAAGGTTTAATTTAGCTCATGGTTTCAGGAGCTTTAGTACATGGTCAGCAGGCTCCAGGGCAGAAATCTAATAAAGGAAGGCCTCGTAAAACAAAGCTGCTTAGTTCATGATAGCCGTAAAACAAAGCAGGGCAGTAGTGGCAGAAAAGAATGGGCATAAGACCATACATAGTACCCTAGACCATACCTTCATGGCCCACAAAGGCCTCCCAGGAGTGTACTCTGATTATTTGCTATGCATTTCTTAATCCAATGGAGTTGATATATTAAGATCAATGGTTAGAGGTTTCAGTGTGAGTTTCATTCAGACCATAGCGTGGTGAAGGAGCATCCAGGGAAGAGCAGAGTTAAGTGTAAAGGCCTTGAGGCAGAAGCTTGCTTAGTGTCTGAAGAATAACAAGGTGGCCAGGGTGGACATAAGAGAGGGAAAGGAACAGTAGTAGGAGATGAGCTAAGATCGTAGGTGGTAGGGAAAGATATAGAACATGCAGGTGGCTTTTTCTTAGAAATAAGTTTGGAATCCAGTTCAGAGGAGAGTGTTGAAGAGAAGATACAATTGATTTGACTTTAATTTCAGAAACAATCACTTGGTTGCCTTAAGGATAGTGTCTTATTTACCTTTTTGTTACTATGACTCAATACCTGACATGTACAACTTTGGGGAGGAAAGATTTATTTTAACTCACAGTTTCAGAAAGTCACAGTCCATTCACAGATGGGTGGCTGGAAAATGATGGAATCGCTAGAGCCAGAGCCGGAGCTCATGCCCTGGAGACAGATCCTCACTGCATGGCAAAATAGCAATCCAGGAGGAAGGTTGGAACCAGCACACACTCCTCCGTGTCACACCCTAAGCATCCTCCCCTTCCAGCCAGGCCCATTACACAGTATCCATAGGTACATGAGGCTTTTGGGGGACATTCCAGATCCAAACCACAAAAGATAGCCTGTAAGTCATTACTAGTCTAGTGTGGAATAAAACTGGGTAGTTAACAATGAAAGTGGCACAGAGTGATCATATTCTGGATTTAGTGTAAACCTAGAACTGACAGGACTTTACTAATGGTTTGAATGTGGAATACGGGAGAAAAACAAAAATAGAAGAAAGTTCTAATGTTGCCTCAGTACCTAGAAGAATGCAGATGTAGTGTATTGGATTGAAGAAACTTGAGGTAGGAATTTGAGTGACAGAAAATTAGGAATTTGGGGATCATGCTAAACTTGGAGTGTTAAGTATTCAAGTTGAGCTGGTATATTGGTGTTATGGTTTGGATGCTGAGTGTCTCCCAAAGGCCTCATGTATTTGGAACTGTGTGCTATTGGGTGGTAGGGCCTGGCTGAAAAGGGCAGATACTTGGAGTTTGACCTGGAAAGACAGTGTCAACTTGTTGTGATTGGAGACACCCAGGGAAGAAATTTCTCCTGTTATTGATTTATGAGCCAGTAAGTAGGGGAGGGGCATCCACTCTTGTTGGGGGGACACCTGGCAGCTTGAAGTAATTAAAGGAAGAAGAAACATAGCTGCAGCTTTTTCTAGGAAAGCTCGATCCTTTGCCTGAGACTCATTTGCCTTCCATTTGCAATTGCTCTTCAGCCTCTGCCATGCACCTCCCCACTCCATTCCTGCCCCATAAATGGACCTTCTGAAACTGAGCTAAATAAATCTTTCCTCATTAAATTATGAATGTTGGGTATTTTGTCACAGCTGTGAGAAAGTAACTAATACAGTAGACTTTGGTCACTCAGTTCTGGCAACCAGAAAGGTTTGAGCTGTAGGCATGGATGTATCTTACAAGATAATTTGAAGCTACCGGACTGAATGGGTTCACATGTGAGTATCTCCGAAGAATTCTGGTAGCTAATCCTTGGGGGTTCAGACTAACAATCAGGGAGGCAAAGAGGTGCTAGACGAAGGAAAAGGTAAAGACCCAGTAGACACACGTCAAGAAAAGTGGTCTTTTGACAAGAAAAGTGGTCTTTTGACGTCAGTTAGAGCACCTCCCTCAAAGAGGAAAAAGTGATTGGCTAAAGTTAAATAGTGCTGATTATTCAAGTAAAATAAGCTCTGAGAATTGACTGGGTTTAGCAGCATGGAGATCATTGGCCATCTCAGCAAGGGCTGTCTCAGTGAAATGATGCAATCCATAGTCGGGTTAGATTGGGTTCAGGAGAGAATTAAAGAATTGGAGACAGTTGGTATAGAAAATTGGATAGTAGTGACTGACTATGGTGTCTTTTTAATACCCTAATCCATCAGATTTTAGGTAGTTATCTCCTTCACACCTTGTGCTCTGTAATTAGAATAAACAGTGATTTTTCAGTATTTGGACCACACTGCCTCCCAGTTTTATGACCTTGGATAAGTTAATTGCCTCATTTTTGGAAGAAAGAGTATCTTCCTGCCTAACTTCACAGTTAGACACAATGTAGACAAATAATTACTTGATGCAACAATACACTGTAACAAACATTGTAAGGAAAATTAAGCTGTAACTCCCCAAACAAGTTGTTACTTGACAGTTTTTAACTGAACAGATGATATTTACATACGGCCTTTTACAACCTTCATATGGCAAAGGAATGTCTTTTTTTATTTTAAGTTGATTCTAGAAGTTTCAAAAGAGATTCAGAAGTCCTTACGAGAGGAGTGAGTATAAATGACTCATTAGTGGTTCACTCTATTTTTCCAATGTTTTTTGTTTATAGGACATTCCAGTTTTGATAGTGCATCTTTTCAGAGGAGATGGGGTGAGAGAGATTAAAGAAATACAGGGGAAAAAATGTGCTATTGAAAGGTCTTTTGCTGGTAGCTTCTAGGTCCCATATAATATTTATATTTTGTTGAAAATCTGCTTGTGAACACTTTCATTCTTTTGAAATTAGTGGCAATTCTGGATTTTGTTTTTGTTGTCTTTGGGTGGCTTGACTTTCCTTGTAGAATGTTTTGTATAGTATCCTAACCAATAATAAATTCTTCATTTTCATTTTTTAAGAGAATCTGAATTAAAATGATGATAAATTTACTTGTCCTAGGTTTTGCAGCATTCATTCTAAAGTAAAGATTGTCTTAATGCTGTCAATCAGTCATTACAGAATTCTGCTATTCATATAACCAAAAAATGCTTATTTTTTGCTTCCTTATAATTTCAATCTTAAGGGGCTGGAGGACTAGCTCAGTGGTTAAAGCACTTGCTGAGAAAGCACTAAACACCTGAGTTCAATTCCCCAGTACCACAGAGCTGGGCATCGTGGCACATGCCTGTAATTCAGTCACTCAGGAGGCCAAGAAAGGAGGATTGCCATGAGTTCAAGACCAGCCTGGGCTACACAGTGAGTTCAGAACCAGCCTGAACTACAGAGTGAGACCCTGTCTCAAAAAAAAAAAAAAAAATTCAATCTTAAAGGAATTAGAACATGAGTAAGAAAATAAAGGCCATTCTTGACATATGCTTATAAAATACTTGGATTTTAATTGGTTTATCAATATTAATAAGCCTTTAAAGAGTTTGTTTAGAGACTGGCAGGAAAGCACAGGTACTCATATGCCCTTCACCACAGAAGGATTTCTATATGCCTCAGTTTTTTGTTTTGTTTTGTTTTTAGGTTGAAAAACCAACCATTGATAAGGCCTCTCAAACCTCATCATAGCTCTATTAATGAAGATGATCTCTGTTATGTATGACGGAGGAGTCTGTATTGTATTTGTCAATTATCTCCAGTGATTCTTGTTGTGGAAGCCATTGAGCTCATGGTGTTAGTTGTGTATGGTTCAGCCTTTGTCTGTTTTGAGCCTCTTCCCTTGTAAGTGTGTGTTGTATAATAATAGCATCCTCATTTTCAATGTAGAACTTAAAATTGTCAATTTGGAGGAAGGGAGATACACAAAATCTGGAATGGTAGATAGCCTTCTGAAAACCACTTGTATTTCTCATGTAGGCATATCATACGTAGAGTTAGAGCTGAATAAACATTTAATTGTATACACCTTTAATCAGATTGGATTATTATAAAATTAGTTTACTTTTTGTGTGGACACTACTTACTGTAGTGTGGTAGTGTAGTTTAGTGGAGGTTGCCTGAGCCCATTTTCTGGGGAAACACAAGTCTGTTGTGAAAATTTTGCTATGTAAAATCGAGAGCCAGTAGAACAGTAAGTAATTTTTTAGTTGTAAGTTTTCTGTTTCCTTTATGCTATTCTGAGATTTTTTAAACACTAACTATGAGACTACTCTTAGAATCTTTTTTTATTGTGTATAGAAATAGCCTAAGTTGAACTGTAAAAGTGGAATTGTCTTTTCTTGTTGTAATTATTCCTAGGGGCATATTCTAAAATTGTATTACATGGGTTAGTGACTGTAGTGAAATAGAGTAGGATGGAAGTGATGGTAGATATTTTTCTTGATGGTTACTGAGACAACTTTTGTGCAGTTAACAGGTAACATTAAGACAAGCCATTTGATAAAATGGCTAGCCTTTTAGCTCTCTTGCGCTTACTGTCAGTGTGGTAGTTATTCCACAAACTACTACTATAATACTTTGAAATATTTTTCTAAGTCGAGCATTGTTATGTCTGTTTGAATGGCATAAAAGCAGTTAATTTCACCTATAACTAAAAATTATTCTTGATCTTTTCATATGGAGTTGTGAGGAGGTAAAGGAAAGAAGTTGCAGTCAAAAGAGAGATCTCTAATTGAATGAAGGACTGTAGACCATTTGGAATTTATTTATTTAAACTTTTCCTTATTTTCATCAGAACAAGTATAAAAGATGGGCCCTGCAGGAGTAAATGTAAAATATTATTATTGTATTATAAATAGCAATATTTTAAGAGTTAAATTATTTGGTTTTGAGATATTACATTTAATTTTTTTCTGAGTTTTGTTAGGATTTAATTAGAAATTCAGTCTAGAATTGGTGTTTCATTTTTCATTCCGCTTCATACTACATTAAGATTCATTCCTTTACACACAGAAAGTGCTTCTGATTGCCATCATCCAGCAACTGGAATCTCAAATGTGAGCAGGTGTATTGCATAGGCAAGGGCATTCCACATTTCAGGTTGGAAATAATAATCTAAATAAAACTATATGCTTTGTCATTAGAAGGATGCTTGTTTTATTGCTAGTGAGACAAAAGGCATTATCTATGTGCAGCTATACAGTCAGCTAATAGAATTTGAATTGTTTAATATTAAAGCTAAGCGACTAAGATTAAGAATTAAATAAAAGACATGTTACAGTAAAATCAGTAGTATTAAAATGGAAAAGAAGCAGTACTAAAATGCCACCAAGAGCAAACACTGGAAATTTTTAAAAATAATTTTCTTAGCTAAATGTATTCTGGAGTACATACAACTCCTGATTATAAAAGGCACAGGAATTTTAAAGAGCTACCTTGGGCCATGTTAAGTATAGTGGGCAGTATTGAAAATGAGTTAAGACCAGATGGAAGATTATTTACTGGTAATGTGTGAACAGACCATAGAAAACCCTTATAAACTATACAGAGATCTAGGGTCTACATTCACACCTGCTAATGAAAGTAGAAACTTCTAATTTTTATGCAGTCTTTTAATAACCTTATTCATACCATTAAACTGTATCATTATAAGGAAGCTATTCCGTGACTAGTTGAACTTACACATTACCAAAAACCTCTGACATTTGCAATTTTCTTAAAGTTGTAAATCTCATCACCAGTTACTTTCAATTTCTATACTGTGGGTTAACAAATATTGAGGGATTTTTCTGACTTTAGCATTTTTGTATTAATAGTTGTGATTAAATTTGGTCTATAAAAATACATATACTTATGTATATATAATATAGGAATGGGAGAAATTGTGATTTTGCTTGTGGTTAATTATGGTGTTTTGTTTTGTTGTGTTGCACTACTGGGAATTGAACACAGGGTCTTCACTCTAAGCTACATTCCCCAGCCCCTTTTTTATTGCTCACTTGAGACAGAGTCTTGCTGAGTTGCTGAATTGTACAGTCTGCCTCCAACTTGTGGTTCTGCTACCTCAGCCTCCCCAAGTGCTGGAATTGCAGGCCTGTGCCGCTGGATCTGGCTTGTTTTTGTGTGGATCTTTTATCTGTAGTAGGAAATAGATTTTTAGGTTTAAATAAAGCATACTGACTTAGATCTTGGTAAAGTTCAAATGACTACCATGTTGAACAGTTCTGAAGCAGGGATACAGAATTAATGTGTGACTTTTTCTAACATGCCTTTAGAAATATTAAGATGTAACTCAGATTGATCTTGAAAGTAGTTATGATTTTTTAAAAAGCTTCACAATTTCAGCAGTGCTACCATCTCTCAAAACATTAAAACTTCTTGCTTTGGATTGCCTTCGAGCAGGCTGCATATTTTTTACATTGTCTTCATTGCAGTAAAGCTTGAAGTTGGGTTTGAGTTTGGGCTATAATGATCTTTTGGAGCTAAATTTGGGGACTAAATTAGATTAGCAAGCTTAGATAAATACAATTTCTATTGATAAAGAGATCTGAATATAAATTTCATGTAAGGTCATAAAGTGGCTTGAGGATGGCTCGCAGAAAAACAGTTCCAGCAAAAATTTGAGCCATATCACGTGAAGTAAGTCTGCAGCTTTATAGGAAATAGGATGTATTGGGGCAAATGACCTCTGAAATAAGAACAGAAAAAATGCAAAAATACAAATATAAAAAGTAATGGAGTAATATCTCCATCTTGTGGTCTTCTTTAGATAGTGCCATTAAAAATGTTGAGGGGTTGTATTTTCACAACTCTAGGCATAAGTAAGATTAAAATGTGAGATAGGTGAAAATAATATAGGAATGAGAAATTTCTTGCAGTATTTTACAGGAACCTTTCATACCGAGCTTTCCAGTTAATATACCACATGTAAGTGTGTGTCCCACCCCCAGGACAGCCTGAACAGTGTGTTCCCAAATGTACTATCTGTGAAGAAGTGCCATGAGGGGTGTGAAAGAGATTGAAAAAGTCACTGCTAACACATGCAGTTCTGACATTTTCTCTTCCAGAGGGTAAGCAAGCACAAAATAAATACAAATAAAAGTAAATTGTGTGTGTGTGTGTGTGTGTGTGTACGTGTGTACGTGTGTGTACAGATAGTTGTCCTATACAATTAGTTTTGACAAAATCTTTCATAAACCAAATACCCTTACTTGACTCTCATAGGAGCAAAAGCATTAACATGAGGGAATCGGTATAGAGAAGGAATCATAGCTTTAATGAACTCGCATCCTGCAGTTGCATGATACTTGCTCTAATGGCAGAATGATAATTACATGTTATCATAGTTTCAGTAACTCAGGAATATTAATTGACCCTCTGTATCTGAACATTCCACATTGACTGGACGGGATACATTTTGAAAATAAAACTACATCTGTTCTAAATATGTAAACTTTTTTGACATTTTGTAAATAACACAAGGTAATGATTTACATAGCATTTATATTAGTTATTAGGAATAATCTAGAAATGATTTCAGTTATAGAAATGTGTGTTACATTATATGCAACTATTCCATTTTATAAAAAAGGAGCTTGAATATTCACAGATTTTGGTATCTGCAGGCATTTTGCAACCAGTATAACCAAACTTTAATGATCTGTAACCATCTTCTGCGTGAAGATAATACAAATGACTTTGGAATATGTAAATATGCAAATTCTGGGTAGCCTTAAGTAATCTTTGTGGTACTAGGACATAAGAAATATTTCACTTAACAAATCTTGGCTAACAGATAGTTCAGATTTTTGACAGATGGCAGACTTTTTGCAGGTCACTGATCCCTCAGAGCAGTATTGTGATAGATTATGCAGACGTCAGATACAAATTTTTCTAGAAGTCATATTACTGAAAAGCAAGTAAAATTAACTTTTAACAGTATAGTGTATTAAGCCCAATATAGTAAAAACATTATTTCAACCTGTAGTCACATTTGCAAAAATTTATGACTGGGACTTGGAATGTATTCATAGGTCACTAATAGGACATTTAATTAATTTATAGATGGTTAATAGAGCACTTGTCCTAACATGCTCAAGGCTCTGGGGTCACTCTAGAGCCAAAAAAATTATTAATGGTATGTTTAATGTTCCATCTTTATGTATTTGTTCCTCAAAACAGTGTACGTTATGCAGTTATACTTATCACATAGTTTTCCAGTGCTAAATTTTATTGAAAATACACAATCTGTGCTATTTCACAGGCGTATAGCTAAAAAGTAGATTTACACACCCAGTTTTTTCAAATGTACTTAAAAGTTTTAACTGAATTGAATTTCAGTTTTTAAATTGGGTGCCACTATTTTAGCACATTAACTAGATATCCTTAATGAATGTTGGATATTACATACTAGATGACACAGCCTTACAGAATTAAGATTTCTGTGAAGTACATACAGTTATATTTATCTTCAGGTAAAAATCACTGATTCTTTTATCAGGAACATAGTTTGTCCTCCCTTCCTTCTTCCCTTGTCATCTTCCCTCCCTCCTTCTTTCCCCTCTGTAATTGTTGCGATGTTGTTTTGCGTTTTAGTTTGTTCCAGTAATCCTAGAAGCACGTCCTTCCTTTCTCTTACTCTGTAAACTCTGTTGGTGTAAAGTTCATGCTGTTCTTCCAGGAGCGGTGGTTGCTTGAGTTTGCATGCATAATCCTGTCTGTTAAGGGTAGCTTTGGGTAATCAGCTTAATTCTGACTTCCCTGTTATAGAATCGTTTTATAATTCAGTGTTATTTATTAACTTATTAGATCTTAAATTATGGTTTGACCAAGAAATCAGCAGTGTTCCTGCTCTAAACTTTCAGTTTGCTCATTCTCACTGTTTATTCTGAAACTCATCCAATTTTATATATTGGTAACTATTAAATATTAACTATATTATTTTGCTATCATCTGTCTTGATCTGTGATACCTTTGATTAAATAACTTTAAGAAGAGATACCCAGATGCGGTTTTATTCCTGTGCGTAACTGAATTCCAAAGTCAGCCTGTTTTACTAGCTGCTTGTACCGCTCCTTATAGCTCCTGATGAGAACTGCTTTCCTTTGTACTAACCTGTTACCCACCGGTCATTTGTCTTTGCCTTCTGGAGTTTCATAATAAGCTGAGAAAAAGTAAGTAGATCTTAATGTTGATAGCCCTTACTCTTACGTCACTACTGTTATTTCAGTTAGACCTGCT
The DNA here is from genome assembly GCA_004027205.1 of Ctenodactylus gundi. Taxonomy (NCBI): domain Eukaryota; kingdom Metazoa; phylum Chordata; class Mammalia; order Rodentia; family Ctenodactylidae; genus Ctenodactylus; species Ctenodactylus gundi. Next base: position 43,690 of record PVKB01001601.1, read on the forward strand.
ACAAAGAAAGGTAGCATGAGAGTCTGAGATGTGTAAAATTCTACTTTGAGAGAAAAACAACACAAAGAAAACAAAAATAAGGAACTGTAATTGATTTCTAGAGTTGGAAGAGCCCTCACCAACGTCTGCTTTCTCATAAAGGAATCTCCTGTTGTACTCCTACCACATGGTCAATAGCCCTGCTTCATTATGTCCAGCAGTGGGGGCTGTGAAACAGTTCTAAGTTTTTAGATAATGGTACTCACTGGAAATTTTATATTTATGTAAAGTTGAAGCCATAATTCTTACAGTTACCTTTAGCTTCACTGACCATCTTCTTTTGGAGTATCCCTAAATATATGCACCCTTGAATTATTTTTCTGTAATGCCTTAAAATAAAGTGCACAAAGAAAATAACTATTTGCAGGTTCTCTCATGTGGTATATATGCAATCTGCAGGACTACTTGTTTCATCACCTTTACATATACACTAAGTCTCCTGTATAGAAGACCCCACCCACAGTAGTTATAGCTGTCTTGGAGTTACATTAAGTATGATTTGAGGTTACTGTGAATAATTCCTGATGCTCATCAAAGTTAGAAACTGGAAATTTTTGGGAGTTAGGACAAAATACGATTTAAAGTATGGCATATTTGAAAGTATGAGCCACAAAACTGACGTTGTTGGAAATATTTCTGAAAGTTGTTGCAGACTCTTAAAGCAGAGTCCCTGAATATGGCTGTTTTCTTCAATTCTGTCGTTATGAGAATGTTGTTATTGTGGAAAAAGTTAAGAAGTGCACATAGGTGATTAAAACTATGGAAATAAGTATTTATCTTTGATAATTAAAATGTAATATTTCTGTGGGAGAATCTTACTTTTCAAGGTCATATTGAGTGAAAGTTTGTCTTATTTCCATTCACCTCTCCCTAGAGGCCGCATGGTTGTTTTTACTCTTTTTTTCTAGAGACCTGTTCAAGAGCTAGGTGGTATACAGGCAGCTTAGGGCTCCCTCCTGAGGTTATATTGAGGCCATTGCAGATCTGGATGCTAGCTGTGCCTGCAGGTCCTTCGGCCTGGTCTTGGCTGTGGGCCTAGAACGATTGCCTCTTAGACAACTCAGATATACAATACCTTATCAGCTGTAGCTTTAGTCACTCGCCTTCTGTCTTTAAACAGTCCTCCTCCACCGAAACTAGTGGTGGAGATCCACTGCAGCCACTTCTTCCAAGGTCAAGCCTGACTTGAAACTCTCATGTTAGGTCCTTATAAAGTATGTTTAATCCCCATTGTTTCATGGAAGTCAAACTTGTGATTTCCTCTGCCCGCATGTAGAGGCCAGTAGACCTCTAAATCCCACTTATGCCAACAAGTTTTCTTTGTCTTTTTTTTTTTTTTTTTGCCTGAAGAACTAGTTTTTGATCGTTGACTTTTTAAAAATATTTTTTTCTTTAAATTTTAGCATTGGTGTATATTTGGAATGGTGCTCTAAAGAAAATCCCTCAAATACTTACAGTACTACTTTGACTTTGGAAGGTTTTGAAAAAAAAATGTGTTTCTTCTATAGGTTATTATTTTTAATTTCACTTTTTCAATAACTGAAGAACATTTTGCCACTTATCCAAAAATATAGTCAAGTCATTATTTATAGCAACATAAGAACATTTGCTTGGGCATCACAAGGGTATAGCATTCCATTCCTATCCCTGTCTGGCTACTGTTCCCAGATTACCCAAGCTGGGAGTAAAACAGTCAAGTTAATATTGCTAAAATAATCAGATCTTACAGGATTTTGAATACAGTAGTAAGTCTGTTATCTCAAGGTGACAGACAAGGTGACATATGTGACCTTCTTAGTGGAGATCAAGGAGAAAGATCTAATAACATTTTATTCTCTGTAAAAGTTTTAAGGATTCACAAAGTTGCACATTGCTCAGTGAGAGTTAGGCTCAAAACTGTTTTAATAGTCAACTAGATAGATAATACTGAAAAGAATTTTGGCAAATAATAGTTTCATAGGATGAAAAATGATCTTTAACTGAAAATTTTAGCTGTTTTAGAATATACATTTGAAGCATACTTTAAATTACTTATTTTAAGAAAAGAAATAGGTCCGATTTATAAAAGATAAAGAGCCCTTTTTTGGATTCAAAGTATTTAAATGCTGTCACTTTACATACACTATAAGAAACTCATTTATTTTGTAATTATTGTATACCTATAATATTGACTTATTTTCTAAGGAAAGTTTTTAAAGATAACATGGAAGAGAAGAGTTGGGTAAGCAGTAGCTTTTAAGACTTTTTCATTTATAGTAATTGTTGCCTTATAGTACCATTCATCTCTGGTGATGTTTCTAATCTTTGCTTTTGTAACAGAAGAAAATATATACAGCCACCCAGATTATGTTATAAAATTCTGATAGCAAAGCCTACTTTCATATTAGTAATTCATTAGCTCTTTTTATAAAATTACTACTAATAATTTGAAGTAACCAAATCATAAGAGGATGATAGAATTTATTTATGATATATTCTCAGTGACATATAATGATTAATAACAATATATATGCATATAAACTACATAGCAATATGGAGAAATACTTATTTAAGTACAGAAAAATACAGGTATCAAGTTGTAAGTTAAATAAAAAATTTTAGGGTGAGAAATTTCTATTTCACTCATAATTTATGATACACACCTGTCTCTTATTTAAACTACTACAAAATATTTTAAAATAATTATTTCAATGATCAGAAACTATTTCATTATTTCAGATGTTAGTTTAGGCCAAAAGAAGTAAATACGTCAGGGGTTGAAGGAATAGCACAGTAGTTAAAGTGCTTGTGCAGCAAGCACAAGGCCCTGGGTTTGATTCTCCAGCACCACATAGACCAAGTGGTGGTTCATGCCTGTAATCCCAGCACTCAGGAGGCTGAGGCAAGAGGATCACCATGAGTTTGAGGCCGGCCTGGGGTACATAGTGAGTTCAGGATAAGCCTGAACTGCCAGACTGAATACTTAATGTATTCTGGCAAACAAATAGCTATGGTACCCTGGCCAAGAAATCTGACCAATAATAAATCTTTGGGTGAGATCGAAGTTTGGTGCCAGTCTTTGTATTCCTCATCTGAATCTCTGTGCTGTCTCTCTACTTCAGGGTTACAATACTGCAGGACAACCACTCACAGTTTAGCTAGTGTGATCCATTCAGTCCTCATAGTGCTTAGCCATATGTAGCGGTAGAGCACTTTAAATATGGCTTCTTAGACTCAGATTGTGAATTTTACACTGAATTTAATTTTAGGTAAGATTAAATGTGAAAACTGAAGACATATAAAATATTGGTCTTAAATACATTTTCTTCTCGTCTGAGTAGAACTGGAACTACATTCCGCTTTAACCATCACAATTTTCTGTATAAATTGAGAGGTGCACAATGGATGAAAAAAAACAATGTGTCATATCTAAAAAAGTAATTACGTGTTGAAAAGATAATGTCCTTCATGTATTGGTTTAAGTGTGTGTGCGTGTGTGTGTATAAAATCTTAATATTAAATTTCCCTGTCTCCATTTACTTTTTAAAATGTGGCTACAAGGAAATATTAAGTTCCGCATATGACTCGGGCTGTCCTTGTGCCACGCAGTGCTGGTTGACTGCAGGATTGGACAGACTATGGTGTGTCCTAGGTTTAGACCTAGTTTAGAACATGGACTCCAAAATAAGAGAGTAGATAAATGAGTTAGTTGTTGAATTCAAGAAGAAAATGGTAAAGCTTCTGTTTATTCTTTCAATTTTATATTTTATGTTACTTAATATGGCTTGTATTAGTATAGTACTATACTAGATACAAATTAATGAATATATAGCTAGATAAAATTAAAATATAAAGATTAAGCATTTTCCATATATATATATATATATAATCTAAAATATTTGAAATGCCATAGTTTAGAGGTGCTGTAAAGGGAGAGAGGAGAAAGAGAGAAAGATTTAAAATGGTGTAATAAGGAACTCAAACTCTCTTTTCCCTAATCAGTGCTAAAACTTGAAAGAATTAGCTAGGTGTGATGATGCATGCCTGTAATCAATCCAAGTCCTCTGGGAGGCTGAGGCAGAGGGATCAAAAGTTCAAGTCCAGCCCGGGCAACTTAGTGAGACTTTCTCAATTTGGGGGGAAAAAAATAGAAAAGAACTTGGAGTAAAGCGCATTATAAAGCCCTGTATTGAATCTCCAATACCAGGATAAAAAAAGGAATAAAAAAACAGTAACAATACCTAAAGTGTACATGAGCATGGAAGGGATAATGAAGACCTAAGACTACTCCAGTATATTAACAAAATGCCTGATTTTCAACAAATTTGAGACAAATGCAAAGGAATAAATAAATGTGACTAATAAGGAAAAAAGTCAATCAAAACTACTATTAAATGAACCCAGCTATTTTATCCATCAGGCAAAAGCTTCAAAGCTACTATTATAGGTATATTCAAAGAAAAAATTATTTTGAAAAAAATAAAATGACAATGACTCAGCAAGTAGTGAATATCAATTAAAAGACCTTTAAACAGTAACTTCTGCAATTTCTAGAATTAAAAATTATAGTAACTGGAATAAATATTTGACTAGATGCCAAACAGCAAACTTACCTGAAATGATGAAAGAATCAATGTACTAAAAGATGCACTGTGACAGTTACAGAGATTATCTCAATTTGAGGCAATCAGTAACCACACCTGGATTAGGGTTTTGGAACAGTGGCTAGATTGGGAATCAAGAACCAGCCTGAATTAGAGTGTGAGTGATATGTGGGCCAGCAAATGAGGGCCTTCCCGGCTGTGGGAGGCCCAGCTTGGAACTGGAACTGTATAGAAGGAGGGAAAAAGAAAGATTGTTACAGCTTCTTCCTCTGGGAAAGCTCTGGACTTCACAATTCTCTATGGAGGTCGCCATTTGCTACACACCACAGATCTCTGTCACTGATTCACTCCAGTCTCGACTAGCACCCGTCTGTCCATTGCTGATCTTAAGTCTCCAGTCTTTGCCATTGTTCTTTGAACATCCGATATCCGCAGCAGACTCTCACCAGCTGTCCTGCAGTACTGGACGGGTGTTCTACTTCGTGGCTGAGCAGCCATCAGACCCTCAAGCTCTTGCACATGCAGGCTGCCATCTTGGACTATCTCTATCCTTGGATTTGTAAGCCTTCTGAATAGATCCTTTTTGTTATATTTTCTGTAAATTCTGCCTTTTGAAAGAACCCAAACTAATACTTGCACCGATAGAAATTATTCCGTTTATAAAACAAAAAGAAAACAGTGAAGAAAAATAAATAGAAACTGAAAGACTCCCATGAGATGTCATCACCTTTGAAGAGAAGAAAGATTTCAAATCAATAATCTGAACTTTTACTTAAGTCAGTAGGGAAGGAAAAAAAACTAGACTCAAACCCAGGAAAAGGAAAGAAATAATTAAGATCATTTAACTTAAATACAAAACAAAAGCAATAGACATATTAATGAAACCAAGAATTTGCACAGTGAAGAAATTAATAAAATAGAGTGATCAAGAAAGGAAAAAGATAAAAGACAAATTACCCACCTCAGAAATGAGTGTGTATCATAGCCATCTCTATGGCATGAAAGGATTGTCAGAGAAGACAGTGAAGAATTTTGCTGATAAATTAGATAATGTAGGCTAAATGGGCAGAGTCTGTGTACCAAAACTGTCAATAAAAAATCTGAACATACCTAAAAATTAGTAAATAAAAATCTGTCTACAAAGAAAAGCTTATATCCCATGTGGCTTCATTGTGGTAAGTTCTCTCAAATATGTAAAAAATAATCACAGTCTTTTACAGATTTTCAGAAAAGAATGAATACACTCCAACTCATTCTGTGAAGTATTATCTTTATATCAGCAAAATAAGGATGTAAGAAAACTATAGACTAATAACTCTCATGAATATACATATAAAAACTTCCAGGAAAATGTTAGCAAACTAAATCTAGAAATATATAAAATGGAGCAAATACCACAATTAAGTGGACTTTATTCCAGGAATGCAAGTTTTTTTAACATCTGAAAATCAAAATCTAATACTCCATATTACTAGATTAACAGCAAAAACTAAATGATTATGCCAGACATAGAAAACAACTTGAAGGAATTCAATACCTATTCATGATTTTAAAAACCTCCCAGCAAACTAGAGATAGAAGGTAATTTCCTCAACCTAATACAGAGAATTCATAGAATTTTTTAATAAACACTTTACCCCAAAAGATGGCTAATGAGTACATGAAAAGGTGCCTGGTAGTATTAGTTATTGAACAAATGCATATCAAGGCCATAAAGGTTTAACATACCTAATAGAGATGCTATAAGTAATACGGTGAACAATAAAAAGATAACGTGGAGAAAAGGAGCCCCTGTACACTGATGATGGCAATGTGATGTCCTGTCACCACTTTGGAAAAGCAGGGCAGTGTTCTTTAGTTTAAGTTAAGCTTAATGTACATCCCAGGGGTTCCTCCTAGATCTCCACAGAAAAGAGGTAAAATGCATGTTCATACAAAGACACATGAGTGTACACAGCAGTATAATTCATATTAGCCAGAACTTGGAAACAATTCCATATGCCCAGCAACAAATGAATGGACAAACCACAAGTGGTGTCTCTATGTAATGGAATGCTGTTTAGTATTTAGTGCAAGAAGAACTTCTAGAATAGGGTAAACCAAACATGGATGAACCTCAAAAATCTTAAAGTGAATTAAAGATTGTAGGCTCAAAAAAACTATATGTTGTGTGATATTTATTTGTTATTGTTGTTATTACTATCATCATTAGTTATAATTTGTGGCATTGGGGATCTAACAGAGGGCCTTTTGCATCCTAGGCAAGCACTATCCCACCAAGCCACAACCCCATATAACCAGAAAAAGAAAATACAGAGACAAAAAGCAGAACAGTGGTCACCTAGGAATGAAAATTGGTTGTAAATGGGCATGAGGTGGGGAGAAATGTTTGTTCTAAAATGAAGTTTTGGTTGCACAACTCTAAAAATTATTAAAATCACTGAATTGTCTACTTACTACAGATGAATTTGATGTTAATAAACTGTATGTCAAGAAAGATTTCAGGAAAGTTAGACATTCATGAAAGATGTTTTATTTTCTAAATTGAGAGTCTTATTTCACAATGATTCTTCTGTAAAAGAACTCAAATTGTGAATTATATCTGAGCACTTAAAAAATTTCACTATTTGACCTCTTCCATATATATACAAATACCAACACATAGTTAGTTCTATTTCTGTATCTTTCCTAACCCTTCGGTAAAACTTTTTTTATTTTGAGATAATTGCCTATTTACTAAATTGCCCAGGCCGGCCTGCGCCTTGAGACCCTCCTACCTTAGTCCCCAATTACTTGGGCAAACGTAATTTCTTTAGTATAAAATATTTTAAAGTTCTGTTACCGTGTATCTATCTTTTATTAATTTTATATTTTTAAACAGTAAAGGTGAAAAGTGAACTTCAGTTAGATGAAAAATGACTTCAGAGATCTGCAGCAGACCAATTCCCTATCCAGTCTCCTCTTTAATGATAGAACCCCTATAGTATTGGATGTTGGAGTTTTTAAAAAGCACATTTTCCTGTCTGTTCTGCAGATTATTTGGTAGCCACTTGGCAGAAGACATAGTATTGAGCTTCTGGTAAAATCCTTGAAAGATGATATACCAAGTTTCCCTAGTTTCTTCCTCCTTTCTATTCACTGAAGCATGGATGACTGAGATATCCAACCTGGGCTACATTGAATGAAGAGGAATTGTCTTGGGCCACATATAAAGTACCTAACATAGTTTATAAGTAACCAGACTTTTTAAATATATTTTTATTATAACAGTTAAAAAAGAAGACACATAAACATAAAACTGGTGGGATGTTTAACTTTTTTTTTGTTTTCATCAATGTCTGGTTCAGTGAAGGTAGTTGCAATTCTCAGTGACTTCTCAAGGTATTTTGGTTTTAATTTTACTCCTTTTGAGCTTATGCCAGAAAATGTGTGCTCACAAATGCAAGTTCTGCCAAAAAACAATGACATAAAAGAAGCATGCTTGTGAAGCAAGGGATATTTGTTTCCATCAAGGTAGTTCTTCTAAAAGTCAAGTATAGAGACATGATCAACTATTTCTTTTAGATTGAATGTCAGATTGCAGTTCTGTGCATTTAATTTGAAAATTGGCAGGTAATATTTTGATACTGTCTGAAGATGGAGCTGCTCATACACTAAAATATTTATTAGTTTTCTAGAAATCTTGAAACCTATTTCCAAATTTTTTTGTCAAATCTAAAATTAAGACTTTCAGTTTCATTTAAAACACTGTGTGGTTTGAAACATTACATTGATAAATTGAATTTTACCTTGAAGACATATGCTTAACTCATCTAAATGAACAGTCAAATTCTCTAAAAATGCAAAATCCATAAGCCAGTTTTCATCATCAAGTTCTGGTACAAATTTTGGTTTGTTACCATAAAGTACTTGATACCCTGTAACAAGTTATAAAATCTTTTCAGCATTTTGTCTTGACTTAGCTGTCTTACTTCCAAAAAATAAGTGATGTTGTCATAGTCAGCAAGCATACTTTTAAAGAATTCCTGGAATTAGTGGTGATTCAGTCCCTTGATACTTATGAAATCCGCAGCTGATGATGACTTGCATGACCTGATTTTTAAACCTTTTACACATAATTTTCTTGATGCTTCCTTAAATGTGAGCTTTGGGCAGCAATTGTATAGTCTTTATTGATTTTTACAAGTTTTCTCTTTACCTGCCATCACCAGGGCACCATCAGTAACTTATTTGCCAGGTTGCCACAAGCACATATAACATCTGATGGTATCTGCACGTGAAGGTTAATAGGCTAGAAGTCACACCCTGATGTAAAGCTGAAGCTGCGCCTGTGTACAAGTAGTGAGAGCTTCAAGCACACACTAGCGCTGCCTCCTGCTCCTTATTAGTTAATTTTAATAGATTTTTAAAATTTCTTCTGGCTGAACTATTTGCAACTTTAATGCTTATTACGGATAATACTCTGGTATTTGTGGATGTCACTGACATACCCTGATTATTTTGTTCTGTTCCATTACAAAGTTCAGGCTACAGGACAGTGTGACTGAGTTATCAGAGAAAGACACACAGAAAATCTCAATGTTTTAAGTAAGTTTACCATTTTGTGTTGGCTAATATTCAAAGCCATCCTAGGTCACAAGCAGCCTGAGGACCATATTGAACACTGTGTTGGATGAGGTATCTGCAGTTGATGTAGAGGAGATCTTGCCACTTGAAATGAGAAAACTGGACAGAAACTGGAGGCATTTGGGTCTTTGCATGCATAGCTTTCTTTAGATTGCTCAACTCCGTTCTTCTGTATTAGAGAAAAACAAAAGTCTTCTTTCAGTTTTTTAAGCCATTGTGGTGTTTTGAGGTCTCTGGTTTTTAGCAGCCTGTTTCTGATATACTGTTCTTACCTGTATGAGTACTTGTTCTTAAAATATGTCATCTATTTTAAATTTTATGTAAAAGTAAAATATAAAAACACCCAAAGAAAACTGTTTTGTTTATGTCATTTCAGTTTTTTTCTTTTTTTTCTTTTTGCCTTGTAACATTGTTCAATTTATTTTTGTTTGTTGTTTTTTGGGTTTTTAATTTTTCCCCATTTTGTTAATGTATATGCAATACATACTGTTTACTTGAGTATTTTGTACACATATACACATATATAGTATGTCAAAATTACAGTCTCTTCCCTTCCCTGCTTTTTGACCTTCCTGCACCTTCTCCTTCCTCCCTGATTCCCCCTGTCACCCCAGTTTGGTTTTATAAAGTGGTTGTATTCCGGGTTTCTCATATTACCTGTTCTAGAATACCTGAAACAATTTAAATGGAAGAAAAGTTTGTTTGGCTCACAGTTTCAGAAGCTCTTGTCTGCAGTCGCTTGGTCCTCTTGCCTTTGAGCCCGTGGGGTGCAGTATATCACATGTGATAGAAATAATGTGGCAAGGTAGCTACTTATCTCAGCTCCAGGAAAGTAGAGAGAGAGAGAGGAAAGGACCAGGGTTCAGCCATGTAATCTCAATGATCTAATTTTCTTTCTCTAGTCTCTGCTGTCTAAAAGTTACACCCCTTTCCATGATGCCATACACTGGCTACTAAGTCAGGAACATGGGCCTTTTGGGGATATTGAAGATCCAAATAACAAGTGCTCTCTGTTGTATTTGATTTGCATTATGTTGAACATCTTTTCATGTAGCGATTGGTGTTTTCTATTGAACTTCTTTGCCGTTATTGTTTTACTTTTTATTGTTGTTGAGTAGTAGGAATAATTTGTATATTCTGAACATTAACCTCTTATCAGACATATGATTTACAAGTGTTTTCTCACCTGTGGTTTTCATTTCATCCTCTTGATGCATAAAAGTTTCTCATTTGATTAAGTCCAGTTTTTTAATTTGGTTGTAGTGTCAAATTTACAAATCATTCCCAAATAGATGTCATGAATTCTTTCTCTATGTTTGCCTTGAAGAATTTTTTCCTGTGGGCTGTTGTGATTGTTTAATCCATTTTGAGTTGGGTTTTTTTTTATATATGGAACAAGAAAACCAGATCTTGACAGTACTAAGAACAGATTTTTAACTAAGTAACCATTGCATCGGGGGAAAAATACAAACTTGTTTATTTATAAAGGTAACCTTAAATCTGACTACAATGTGGAAAGTAAGAATTTGTAGTCAGACAGAAGAATGAATGGATGAAAAACTATAAGGGGAGATTCAGATTAAAAATTTTTTTGAATAAGGTTTTTGTGGAAGGTACACCAAAGTGATCTACTACTGCTTGGGAGTTAGCAAGGATCGGGGAATTTGTCAGATGCATTGAGGGTGGATATTGAAAACCTGGATGATGCAAGGTGGCAAAGCCTAAAGATTAAGGGGCCTGAGTAATGTTGATTAAGGAAAGAGTCTTTGTAAGGTAAGAGTCTCAAGTTTTTTTGTTTTTGTTTTGTTTTGTTTTGTTTTTTTCTAGGTCTCATGCATGCTATGCAAGCACTTACCACTGAGTTACATCCCTACCACCTACTTTATTTTTGTATGCAGATGTAGAATTTCCCCAGAATTGTTTAAAAGGCTAATTTTTTAAAATGTGTGCTCTTCAGCTTTTAAAACTACTCCAAGTATCTTATTACCATTTATAAATGAGGAAATTAAATTTCAGAAACTTGCCTAAGGTCACAAAACTAATAACAGGTAGAGTCTGACTGTTAGACTGAGCAATCGCAATTACACTTTATTATTTCTATGTGAGTCACACCTCTTACTGACTTAGCAATTCTACTTTTGAGTATATATCCAGAGAATTTGAATGAGCATGTCAGTGAAACATGTGCACATTTATCACAGCCCTGTTCACAACTGTAGTCCTGTTCACAATAGCAGCACTATTCACAATATGGAATCATAACAGGTCCATATGAATGAATGAATAGATAAAGCAAGTGTTCAAGGAACGGGATATTATTCAACAATAAGAATGAATTCTGTCATTTGCAGGAAGTCATGCACAGAAAAATAGTGTGTATTTCCTTAAGCGTGGACGCACAATAAAAGGCTGACATCAAAGAAGTGAAGAATAAAATAGTGGTTACCAGAGCTTTGGAAGGGTGAGGGAAACCAGGAAATGGTTACCAGACCCAGGGTGCAACTGGACAGGCAGAATCACTGTCAATGTTCTGTGGCACAGTACTATAACTGTCTGTGGTTGACAACAATTAGCTGACTGTTTGAAAATGACTTGTAGAAAGGAGTTTAAATGTTCCCAAACAACAAAATAAGATACATATCTGCATTAATAGACATGTTCTAGTACCCTCACCATTATATATTGTAAACATATTGAAATATCACACTGTTTCTCATAAATATGAACAATTACAGTGTGTCAATTAAAAAGGAAAATCATTTTTAAACAAGTAAAAATCATGTTACCTATTCTTAAGGTCCAGCTCAAATTTAGTTTCATCATCATTATTTCTCTATTGCTTGCCCTTCCAACAGATAAAACCATTCACAACTCCATGGCAAATGTTTAATTTTAGGTTGCTTATTTACTTATTACTTATTTATTGGTGCTGGGGATTGAACCCAGGGCCTCACTCATGTTAAGCAGATTTTCTACCACAGAGCTACACCATAGTCTCAATGGATTCTTATTTGTAATATGTTGCAACTTGTGTGTATTTAATACATGGCAAATGAATTAATGATAGAATTGTAATTAAGAATAAATGGTTCTCATACCTATTTAAAAGGACAGGAATAACCAGAAAATAATGCAATTATTCATTTTGCTTAAATGGCACATTTATAAAATGGGAAAATGTAATACAGCTTCCATAAAAATCAATACTGAAGTTTCATTTATTGTTGTGCTAGGTTAGACCAAGTGTATATGATTTATCTGTTTTTACATTCCAACTCACATTTGCATTAATAAACATACAATGACTTGATCACAGAAAATGTGAAATTTCATGCATTTTTTAATCAGTATGGTATAAACAGTCCTGATAACATACTTTAAGAGGGATGCTAACAAACTGAGTTTTTACAAGGAAAGCTAAAAATATCTTAGAGATTCTGGGAATCTTGACCAAATAGGAACATATTTAGTATGAAAAGAAAAAGCTAAAGAGATGTATGTATGTATGTATGTTCACTGACTTCAGAGACAGACAACTGCCGTGTGTAATCTGTAAATATTATGCCTGCTCTGATTTAAAATGTTGCTGACATCCTCCTCTACCACCATCTGCATCTTACAAGTCTTTTCACTTTGTAATATAATTTCCCATTTTACTGAAAGGAGAGGATTTCTGAATTTCATAAATTTATATTAATACCAGTGCTACAAAATCTTGCTTTAAGAAATAGCAGAAAGTGAGTTTGATGGCACATGGAGGGCTGATGCAGGAGGATCTCAGGTTTGAGCCCTGCTTGGACAAAGTAGTGACTTAGCTAGACCTTATCTCCAAATAAAGAAATTAAAAAAGGTTTGGGGTTGTAGGTCAGTGAAAGCCTTGGGTTCAGTACCTGATATTGAGGTTGGGGGGGTGGGGGGCGGAGAAGGAAACTCCATATCAAGATCGCATATTGTGTTTTTTGTTCATATTCCCCTTCTTGGTGTGATAGAGATACACTTCTGGGTGGCAGGTGGCTAGGGAACATTTTCTACTTCTTGATATTGTATTATTTATTTCAAAGTTAATTAAGAAAAACCTATCAGTTTATTAGGAATGAGAACACTGGGGAAAAAATCTAGAAAATTTTTAGGAAGACAACTATTGAAGTGTATCCATATTATAAAATAAACCAAATGTTTCTATATGAAAAGTAGTTACCCTTGTTTAAATTAAAAATGATACCACAACCTCTCTCAATCAGATACTAATCGAAATACTAGTTTGATACACTGAGTACAGAAACTGCATTGGGTGTGGATTTTTTTTTCCCCTTCTCACTTTGAGAAAAAAGTGCACATTTTCTTTAGGTTTTCCAAAGACTTTATGTATGAGACATTCCTTTTCCAAAAAAGAGAAGAGACCTGTTATGAATTGGTGAGGAGGTGGAGATTGGGATAATGATCATATGTAAAAATATAAGTCCCAGACTCTTAAATATTGTAATGTGTATATTAAGGTGTTTTTGTTTTACTTGGTAGGGAAAGAAAAGTCATAGCAGTTGACTGTTGCCTCCTGAGTATGTGATTTTGCAGCTTTTAGCTAGATGTTCACTTGTCGTAGTCCTCATTTTGTTTTTCTTTGCATTAACCTGATAATTTTTTTAAAATGCTAAAATTAAGTCTTGATTTTTTATTTGGTATATAAATATTACATAGAGGATTTTGTCTTTTCAATCATGAGACTGTTTCAGAGGAGTAAGCAGCAGCAGTTGGTTGAGTGACCACTATGTTCTTTCCTCCTACAAAACACGTCAGTATGCGCTGGGAGAGCACTTTTAAGGTTATCACTGCTTCGTTCTCTTGGTGCTTACCGTTGGCCCAGTTACAGCCTCTGTTCCTGGTTCCTGGTGCTGCTTGTCTTGATTGGTTGCCTTTGCAGTGGTTGTGCTGGTGCTGTAATGGAAGGCAAGAAAATCGGGAGCCTAGTGGGTGGCCTGCATTCCCCAAAAGACCAAGAAACTGCGAAGCTGCCTGGCCTGTCTCTTCACTGATTTTAATGTGGCCATTGAACTCAATAAGCATAGCCTGTGTGACTTGAGGAGCACAAACCTCTCCAGCTTATTTGCCTTTTGTTGCTCAGGAGGAATAGTTGAGAAAAGCCAGATCAGGGAAATATCTTGCTCCTAAAATACAAAGTGGATGTTTTTCAGATTGCTGTTGATCTTTGTTGAGTTAAAAAATTAAATTTGTCTTTTTCCTGTACGTTCCTCCTCAAAATTATCTATTGTCATTTTCCCATTATTTGACTGGCATTTTTAAAATTATTTCTAAGACAGAGTGGTAAATAACATATCCAGGATAAAATTAGACATGAAATTTCAGCTGATAGAGGAGAGTGCAGATAGCGGGGAAAGGGCAGTGTTAGGATTAATGGCTAAACATTTATGTGGATTGTCTTTTATTGTTGAACAGTTATGTAATTTTGGTTTTGGCCCCACTTTATAGAAACAAGACCTTTCACACACGTTTCACAGTATGTTCATTAGCAAGTATTCATACACCTAATTGGCAGAGAACACTTTTCTATGTTTTATAGAATATGTAGAGGTTATGATCTTTACTCTCAAATGTACATGACTCGAAGAAGACAACTGTGGTTAGGAAGCAGGAAGATGAGTCAGCAGTAAAGCTGTCACTGTCTTAAAAAATACATGTAGCCCTTTAAAATGCAGATTTCTCTTGTAAGTAATAAATTGTAGTCATAGATACAACTGCTTATGCAGCAGCTATAGTGTCTAGTGATTTGCAGACCAGAACTCTTCAGTGCATGTTAGGATTCCTCTTACATTTTGGTCCACCTAAATATGGTACTGTTTCTCTAATTTCTCTCTAATTTGTCTAAAAGAAATTTGAAGTGAACTTACATTAAAAACGTAAACGCTATAAACCTTGAAAACTAATTAATTCATAGTTTAATAAAGGTCATGTGTAGTTTGAGTTTCTGGATAACCCCTCTTCCTTTCAAAGTGCTTCTTAATTAAAACCAGATGAGAGTAGCAAAGAAGGTATTCAGAACACTAAATAAAATGAATGTGCCTCGTGGAATTTGCAGAATTCATCAATACATGTAACAATGATTTATAATTGCGTTTGGTCCTAACACATATCATTGTGGATCTAAAGAGGCACAGTAAGTCAGATAGCTAGTATAAAACGCTAAGGTGAAAGGGTTAATTGGCCTGGCTCAGTTCCATTT
>PVKB01001601.1:59272-270420 GCA_004027205.1 Ctenodactylus gundi
TTTTTTTTTTTTTAGAAAAATAAAGTCTTTGTTGCTGTGTTATTGACTTCAGCATTTGGGGATGTATACCTGTTTTTACTGACTGATACCTCATTTCGTGTCATGTATCAAAACTTTTAATACTTCTAGATGCTTTTCTCAAGTAACGTTTTGAAGCTCTTTAGATTCTTTAAAAATTAAAACATTACGTGCATAGATAATGTCCTCTTTAACCAGCCTTTTACCTAGGAGCACCTACACCCTCCTATGAATTAATTAAAATGTATATTAGTATGTATCCTTCCATATGATTTCACATTGTAATTTCTCCTCATTCTGTCCCTACATATAATACGTATGTATGTTTGTATACCACTTTGGAAATAGACATATATTGTAGTTACTGTGGAAATATATATATTTTACCACAATGTTGTATTATTGGAAAAATTGTAGGCACTTTGAAATATATATATTCAAAAATCATAATATAGTATTGCTAAAGATCTACATAAATTGTATCATTCTGGAAATATTATCCTGCTCATTTTTGCACCTTGCATTATATTTTTAAATGTATACATACTACATATGGATTTATACATATTAAATAGGGATTTTATTTTAAACTGTTAATGGCTTTCTAGCATTACATTGTGTTTAATGTTCTAGCCATACAACTAATAATGGACATTTAAGTTATATCTAGTTCTTTTCTCTATTTTCAATACCATAATGAACAATCTTACAGATTTTGTCTTGTACATGTTGCTAGTTTTTCAGGGCAATGCTTTCCAAACGGCATATAATGAAGTCAGTTTAGTAGGTTTTTTAAAATGTGAAATTCAGCAGAAAGTGTCAGACTAAAGGGTACTTTTATTTTCATGAAGCATGTAGAGTTGGGTTCTGAGTTGTGGTATTAAATATATCTGCAAAGTACATTTTGTATTGAGTATCTTGGTTTGGTCTGAGTTATATACCAAGAAGTAGACTATCTGGGTAATAAGGTGCGTGATGCCAAGTGTTGTTAGACACAGGTAGCTTTCCAAAGTGGCAACAGTAGTTTATAGTCCTAATATTCTAATCCGTATTTGATATTCTAGTAAAACTTTCAATTAGAGGTATTAAACATAACTTCTTTGTTATAGAAAAATGTTAAGCTCTACATGGTTATTGGTTATTATTCTTGAAAATCATATGAAAGCTAGAAGAATGTTTATCTGCAAAATCTTTTAAACAAACATTTTTTTCCTTTTTTTGAAATAGTGAACAGAAAACTATGTGACCTTAGCAATTATTAAAAATAATTTTTGTTAGTGATGCTATATTGTGTTACCTTCAGACAAATCTCAAATTTAAAAAAAATTTTCACCCCATTTTTATTAATATGTATCTACAGTTGGTTACATCAAACTTGAGAATTTTGTACACATATATGTGCCAGCAACCTCACAATTCCTTCCCTGCCCCTTTCTCACCCTTCCCTCCCCCATCTTGCCGGACTAATATCACATTTGTTTTGAAAATATTTCTTTTCCCAGTATAGTTAACCTCAGGTAAATAGCATATTTGAAGGTTATTGATAATCCGCTGTATACATATTTTGTTTTATTTTAGCATAATGCCATCATACCCATTTCGTCTCTTATACAAGAGAAGGTAGGTTCTAGCCAAGTTATAAATAAATAAATATTTGGCAATATTTTATCCTTTTCTTAGAACTACTATTGAAGGATAGATTCTAAAGTTGAATAGAATATTAGATCATTTTGATTTCATGCTCAGGCATCATTCAAGATAACTTTGGCTTGATCTGATTTTTTTCTGGTAATAGTTGATCACTTTCTGTTTAGTCGGTCATTTTCATTTCTTGTTATTAAAACTTTTTCTGATACCTGCTGGTTTCATTCATTGGTACTGCGTTTGCTTTTGAGAGTCCCACGGATAAGACTACCTTAGTTATGACAGCTTGCACATTGAAAACAGCAGGATTTCTTCTTTGATTATGGGAATATTGATTTTTACAAAATTGAGAAACCAGAATACATGTCCAGTAACCAATAATCCTGTTATTTAAGTAACATACATGTAAATTTATATGCATATACTAATTCCATTTTTGAACTTAATAGTTTCTTAATGTGTATTTTATGAATTTTCAGTTATCATAAACTATTATAAACTAATAGTTTAGTTTACTGTGGTGTATAAAGTTACAAATAAAATTGGAACCTGATTTGAAAATTAGTGTCATATTTTTTGGAGCAAAGATTTTTTTATTGGAATATATCATGTTTGGTACTCTGGTTCTCTTTTCTGTTTCAACCAAAAGTTACACTATTTCCAATTTCTTGATGTAAAACATGACGTAAATATTCAACTCTTCTCCAGTGTAGGTATTGACTGTCATGGTTCTGTGTTAAAACTTGTGGGGATTATCAGTCCATTTTAATGGAGAACATATCTATAGCCTCCTATCCATATCTATAGCCTCCTATCCACTCATTTATATTAAGTAATGTTTTATGCTAGACAAATTAGGAATTATTTATATGATTTTTTAACAATTACTGTCATTCTTGTGGGAATACAGGGAAACACAATGGATTAAGTTAGTTTATAGAATTTCTTTTATTTTCAAGGCCCGATTTTTTCTCATTTAAATTGATTACGTGCTCAAACATCATTCAAGCTCTATTTGCCTTCAAATGTGATAACTGCTTCTAAGAACCTAATTTTTAAAAACAAAGCATATTAATGCACTTATTTTATCATTAAATGTGTACTCTCTAATAGTAAAAGAATATTTCAATTTATTAAAGCTTTAATCACTAATCCCTAATTAGTATTTTTTCTATAGTGTTCATTATTGCGCCATATCTGGGAAAATGCTGTCCCAAGTGTTGTCTATGGACTGGGGGTGGTTTACAGGTTGCTACTTGTTTGTAATGAGATAAATATAGAAATAGAGAGCCTCAAGACTGTCAAAAATTGTACAGCAGTTTGACAGAATAACAATGCTATTTAATAATAACTAAATTTATGACATTGTTGTTTAATTTCAATCTTTTAGCATTTCATTTTATTTTACAAAAGTCTCTTTTAAGCAAAACAAAGACTACATCATACCTAGTGAGCCACTGTAGCAGAAGTTAATTCTCATGTGAGAGGGTGTGAAATAAAGCAAGTATAAAGGAAAATAGGGAGAGGATAAGCTTAAATTCTAAACTGTAATTCCTAAAAATTTTCTTAAATAGTACCTATTTTATTTTATTTTTATTTTACCAGTAGTGAGAATTGAACCCAAAGCCTTCACTCTTAACTAAATTCCCAGCCCTCTTTATTGTTTATCTGAGATATATTCTCACTAAGTACTAAGTTGTCAGTATTTATTTGTACTTGAAATCACCTGTTTACGTGACATATTTATGTTTTCTTGCTCTATTTACATGCTGTAGTTATTCTGTGCAGTCATGTTACTATAAAAGTTAATTAAAATTTAAATTTTAGTAAATGATTATTATGATTCAGATCTGGGATGTCCCCCAAAAGCCTTTTATGTGTTTGGAATTTGGAAAGTGATTGGATTGTGGCTGTTTGTTGGATCAAATGTGGATTAATCTATTCATTCTATGTGAGTTAAGAGATTGGGCCTGATCCGTAAGGGTGGATTGCTGGGGCGTGACCTGGAAGGGTATATCTCCCGTTCTAATTCTGTTTTTTGCTCTCACTTGGCTTCTCGCCACGATGGGCCACCAAGCCTTTTACCAAATCCTTCCACCATTGCCAGATGACCATGAATTGACTGACTGAGGTCTCTGAACTGTGTGGTAAAATGAACCTTTTTCCCCCCTCCCTTGAGTTGGAGGTGTTGGCATTGTGTCCTAGTGATGAGAAAGTAATTAAGATATAATTGAAATATCTTTTATGCCATATATTTTGTTTGTACCATTTGCTTTTTAGTTTTTAGTAACAGGTTTGTTTTGTTTGTTGTCCTTGGAATTGAACTCCAAAGACTTACAATTGCTAGGTAAATGTTCACCCACTGAGTTACATCACCAGCAGTTAAACTCTTAAGACCCCTTGCATGTTAGGCAAACACTACCACTGAGTTACACTAGAACTGAAAGTTCTCATTTATGGTAGGTGCTTTGCCACTGAGTTACATGGTCAGCCCTATTGATAGTTTAACAAAAACAGCTCTTAATATATTTTCAAGTAAGTTTTAGAAGAATTTCTTTTTTTCCCTCTTTCTCTCTCTGTCAGCATGTGTTTGTGTGTGTGTGTGTCTGGGTGTGTCTGTTACTGAAGATTTCATGAACCCAGGGCCGTTGCACTAAGCTACATCCCCAACCCTTCATTTTTTATTGTTTTATTTTGAGACAGGGTCTTTTTAAGTGGTCAAATTGCCCAGACTGGGTCCTAACTTGTGCTTCTGCCTTAGTCTCTGAGTGCTGGGATTATAGGCTCATGATACCATACTTGGTTTAGAAGTGTTCTAACATGGGCAAAATCCATAATGATAATTATTTTAAAAATACAACATAGCCAAACGTGGTAAACATGTTATCTGTGAAATCAACAACTCAGGAGGCTGAAGCAAGAAGATCACAAGTTCAAGGCCAGCCTGAGTAACTTAGCTGTGCCTTGTCTCTAAATAAAATATAGCGAGCTGGGAATAAAGCTCAGTGATAGAGGGCTCTGATCTCAATCTCCAGCATCCCCAATATATTGCTTTGCATCCCCAAAGCAATGTAGTGATGTTTTTCAAAGGAAGAAGTATAAAAAAATTTGTATTTTAAAAATATATGTCAGTTTTTCTCGGCTAGTATTCACTTAAAAATTCTTCAAATTTTATTTTCAAATATCTTTCTTTTGTTATTTTCTTGGTCTTAACTCCTAAGTAAGTTGGTCCTTATAAATAGGTACAAAGAGAAGGATAAAATACCACCTTGAAATGATTTTAGCTTCTGGTGGTGAACTGTGTTGTTAAGCCGCATAGTTTATTGTTAGACGTAAATAAAAGACATCTATATATATTTATTTTCTTTCCTAATTATCATTGAATTGCTGATGAGCCAAGTCTAATGTCCAAATTAAAACATTCACTACTAGTCGTTAGTTTTCTAAATATCGCTAAATAAATCATAAAGCAAAGGTCCTTATGTTTGATCACAAAGGCTATATTTATACTTGTATAGCTAGAATTTTATTGGTGAAACACTTGCCCTATTTAATATGGGATTAAATTACTTGAAACTTTTAAAAGAGGTAATTATGTGAGATGATAGATAGACTTAGCTTGATTGTGTTGAATACATCACAATTCTTGATGAAAATCAAATCATCAAATTTTGTGAATATTACAGAATTATGATTTTCAGCTATCAATTATACCTCAATGATGTTGGTAAAAAAGCTTAGAAGCTGTACTTCCAAACTTTAGTATTTCCTAAAATGTAGAAAAGTAATTAAACATATACATACAAAGTATGATTAGGAAAAATCTCTATAAAAATATTTGGGATGTGAGTCCAAATTCTTTGTCTTATAATTTTATATTTTCTATCTGCTATGATCTATACATACAATATGCCTGAGAAAATGATTTCAGAAATATTTTTGTGAGAGTAAGTATGGCAGAAATTGTATCAGCCCAATAGTCCATTGTGACCCATGTTTGAAAATAAATCTTTGATCTGTCAACTTTAGATGGAGATACTGACAAGGAAGGGAGTTTGTCAAGATTTACAAAGGAAAACATTCATTGTGGAAGGACAGGAACAAATATTTGCGCAGGATTTCAAGTACTTTCTCTCCTCTTGATAAATTTCAGCCCTTTTATTTTAAAATGTTTATTAATTTGTCTTGTAACTAAGAATTTTCTGTATCTGCTTGCTTCCTGGTTCTAGTGCTATTTGTAAATTTTTGCTTTGAAATATTATGTTCATTGTATTATAAGAAATACGGAATTTTTGTTATTTTCTTTACTGTCTTGTTTTAAAACAATTTAGTAAATAAGGAAAATGAAAGTTTTAATTTATTACATAATTTATTTTCCAGGATGATAACAGTCCACTGACCACAAACAGAATTTATCTAATTTGTGGTATTTGTTCCATTTGATCATGTAAAAATACACTAATATAATTGTGAATTGCATTGTTTTATTATGTTTATAATACATTTACCCAATCAAAAAACTTAGAAACATAATTCTAAGATATAGTAATATTAATAAATGAAATTTAAAACCTTCATGGTAATAGCGATCACTTAAGTGATACTTAAGTGCCTAAAATATTTTTACTCGTTACTTTCACCCTTACAAATTGTGTGAAGGTTAAGATTGGAAAAAAATCAGGAACTAGGTAAATTGGAAAACTCAGCATAAAAATTACACTTATGAATCAAAAAAAACCCAAGAAATTTTCAGTGCTGTGATTAGAGTCACCCATCAGATTGTTTATCTTACATAATACCTATCCTCTTAGTCAGAAGATGAAACTGGGCATGACAGCAAGATTTCATAGATATACCTGAATTCATTATGGTGTCTTATCCCAAATATTATACAGAATATAAGTGCTGTCTTTGTTATCACAGCATGTTGGATAATTATTCTATATACCACTTAAAAGGAAAATTTACAGGCAGAGTTTTTTTTAACAGAATTGTCATTCATCAGAAGAACCCTGTCACAAAAAGCTATAGATTGTATTATTTATAACTCTTGTATAGACCTGAAAATGAAAATATAAGTAAAATAATTTGGGTTTAAGGATTGCTTACATTCCTGACAGTCCAAGTCTAGCTCTTTTGAATTGCTTCTGATTCAGTTATTGTTCAGTTTCTCCACCTGGAATCTTTTCTTTTTGTGATGTTTCTTAGAAGAATCACAAACCATGGTGCAGTTCTTAAGCCAGGTTTGCAATTACAGCTGCTCTTGACTTGTTGTGAGGTTACCCTGATAAACTCTGTGTAAAGTAAGGACATTATAAGTGGCAGATGCACTTAGTACAACATGGTACTAAGAAACATCATACGATGTGGACCCCCTTGTTTACGTCTCCTGGTTGACTGAGAGCTGTGCTTGGCTGCCCCTGCCCAGCATCTTCACAAGAGAGCATATTACTGCATATTACCAGCCTAAGAAAAGATACAATTCAAAATATATTTTCTCCTGAGTATGGACCACTTTTATATCATAATAAAATTGTAAAATCCAGTAACTTAAACCATTGTAAATTAGATACTGTCTGCTACATTAACCTACATTTGATACCCATCTTGAAAATGATGTTTTCTTCCACTCTCACCCTCTTAACAATTGTTTGGTTCTTAGGAGTAAAAAGATTGTTCCACTGCTGCTTCAAGGATTTTCTTCCTTTTCCATTCACACAGACAACAGCCTCCATTGTTATTGTCAGCACTGCTATAACAAGAGATTGTAATAGTTAACAATTTTAAGATGCGTTCTCAGTTTCAGAAAGTTAAAGTATGGGGGGAAAAGAACTTATTTTATTCATTTTATTTTTTCAGTTGTGGGACTTTGTGCTACATCCCCCGGCCCTTTTTATTGTCTGTTTGACACAATGTTTTGCTAAGTTGCTGAATGTTCCATGCTGGGCTCCAGCTTGTAATTCTCTTGCCTCAGCTTCCTAAAATGCAAAAGCTTATTTTAAAACTTAGTGGTTAAGTGCTTAAAGTTGGGTTACTTTAGTGATTAATTTCATGATCATGAGTAGGTAACACTGGCTTTCTAAACCTAAGTTTTCTCATCTACGAGGTAAGTAGGCCTTGTACGTCTTTAATGTTGAGAAATTTCAGTAAGTTTGTAAAAGATTTATACTGTTTGATAAATGTTAAATATTATTTTAATCTTAGTTTAGGGTACTTTATTTTTTGTAATTTTTTTGTTTTCCTTTTACTATTTTTGCTTGATTGGTCGTTGTTGTTTTTTGTTTTTGTTGTTGTTTTGTACTAGGGATTAAACCAAGGACCTTCCCACTGAGCTATATCCCAGCCCAAAATCTTTGATTTTGAGACAAGATCACTTCTCTGCTTGGGCTGGACTTAAATTTTTGATCCTTCTGCCTCTATCTTTTCAGAGTGCTGTTACTACAGGCCTGCTTGCTGGGCCTGGCTCCTTGTATTATCAAGGAAGTAGATGCCTGTAGTGAGGAAATGATATTGCTGAAGCTAGATAGCAAATAGCTGAGTGGAAATTCTATGAATTTTTAATTGAATTTTTTGAGTGTAATATAAAACTATTCACATAATCACCTACTTTCAATAAAGGATGATACTGTTGTTAATAAGCCTATTTTGGAAACTTTGCACCAAATTATTCTTTACCCCTTCTGTTGTTTTAGAAGGTAACACATTATTTTAATTTGTATTGCTATATGGCTGTCAAAGTGAAAATGACTTTTACTAACTTCCCTTGGAAGTTGTTATGGCCTCTGTTGGTGTTTTGACAATGGATTGTGAACAGAATGTGTGACACCTCTGTGATTTCCATGAGAAGGAATGTTTATGCTCTCCACTGCTGCCCACCTATGCTTCCTTTCTTGGGTGCTTATGGTAATTTTAAAGAAGGGTCTGCAGAATTTGGACAGCGATCTAAGTATGTGTTGAACTGCTTCTTCAGCTCTTTACTCTTTATTTCTAGACTATTACACAAGAAAGAAATCTTTTATTGTATTTAAGCCATGTATTTAGGATCTCCCCCCCCCCCCCCCCAGGAGCTTAGCCTTTATCCATTAAAAAAAAAATAGCCAAAGCGAGTTAAAGAAAAAAAAAGGCCAACTGATACTTTTAGATATAAAAAAAGAGTTTTGGAGAAAAACTCATTTGACCAAGTTAAAAAGAAAGAAAGAAAGAAGGGCCATGACTGTGATCAATTCCAACACTGGAACAAAGAAAACAAGATAAACCTAGAACACTCTAGGGCAAGGAAACAAAGAAATGCTTAAAATATACTAAAATCAGAATACCATGTAGCAATTAAAAAAAAAAAGAGGGTGCTGGAGGAATAGCACAGTGGTTAAAGGACTTGCCTAGCAAGTACAAGGCCCTGAGTTTGATTCCCCACCCCCACTTAAGCCGAGCATGATGGCGTGTGCCTGTAATCCCAGAACCTGGGAGGCAGAGGCAGGAGCACTGTCACGAGTTCAAGGCTAACCTGTGCCGCATAGTGAGTTCAGGGCCAGGCTGGGCTACAGAGCAAGACCCTGTCTCAGTAAGTTAATTTTTTAAGAAAAGAATAACAACAAGGATGAATCTCTAAAATGTTTTTCTAAGAAGCCAGATCCATGAAACTACATACATACATCCCATGTGTATGAAATTTTTTTAAAAGACAAAACTAAAGATAAGGAAAGTAAATCAGTATTTGCCTGGTGTTGAGTATTGCAGCAGGGTTTTGTTACAAATGGATATAAGGGAACTTTAAGAGTAATGGAAGTATTCTACTACGTTGTAAAGAAAGTTGCATAACTGGATACATTTGTTAAAAGTCATTGAATTATGCATTTAAGATGGGTACAGTGCATTATATTATTAGTATATAAATTATATTTCAGAAAGGCTATAAAGTATTTGAGAGAGACTTGAAAAAAGATGGAGCATATCAGATCCCAATAACCAGTTTGAGGGATCTCCATATACTCACATTCAGGAACAAGTAGAACACAGTGATGGCAGTAGAGTATTTTAATCTATAAGGTAAAATAACCATGACTCTATGCACATGTAATAACTGAATAAACAGGTGGGGAAAAGGCATAGCTTTTCTGAATAGTATATGGAAGGAAATACAGAAATAGAAAAATCACTATTATATTACATGGGAAAAATAGTAACTTTATAGTAGAGAAATTTGGCAAATAACATCCAGCCAAGTGACCAGTATTAACACTGTCAATAAGAACATGTTCTAAGACATCACTTAACCTCTGTGTGATGTGCAGAAAGGGGTACAGTATCACTTACATTTTAGTCTTGTATCCCAAAATGACATAGCTTCAGTTTAATAATGAGAAAACATTAGGCCAACTCAAAGTGTGGTAAATTCTACAAAGTAACACACCAGTACTCCAAAAAAAGGGTCAGGGTCAGGAACTGAGGAACGGTTACAAACTGTATCAAGAGAGATGTGGAAATTAAATGCAGTGTGTGATCTTGGACTAGAAAAAATATGCTGGTATGACAACTGGAAAATTTAAATAAGATTCATAAATAATAGTGTCAGATGAGTGTCGATTTTCAGATTTTAGTAACTAGTGTGATTAAGTTTACAGAAAACTAAGACAAAGGATTGTGAAGAGTGTACTATTCTTGCGATTTTTCTGTAAGCATAGAATTATTTCAAGATAAAAAGTTTTTTAAAACTCAAAGAACGGATTAGACAGCATTTTAGACTCAGCTGATGAAGAAGTTAATGAATTCAAATAGAGTTGTGAAAAAAATTTTCTCCATAGAGACAAAGGGATGCAAACATGAGATTGAGATTTGGAGAATGTGAAATAAGAGGCAAATAATTGGCATTTCGATGGTTGTGATGGAGAGAATGAAGGAAAGCAACACTGAAAAATGTAATGACTATTTGCTTTGTTTTGAAATTCTTTAATAATATCAGTACTTTTCAAGAAACTCATTGAGGCTGGTTATAATGGTGAAGTGGCTGAGGGAACAGCATCCAGTCTGGGCAACTTACAGAGTTAGCAAGACCCTTTATCAAAAATAAAAGAGA
The DNA here is from genome assembly GCA_004027205.1 of Ctenodactylus gundi. Classification (NCBI taxonomy): domain Eukaryota; kingdom Metazoa; phylum Chordata; class Mammalia; order Rodentia; family Ctenodactylidae; genus Ctenodactylus; species Ctenodactylus gundi. The sequence continues at coordinate 70,008 of PVKB01001601.1, forward strand.
AAGAAAAAAAGAGAAAAGTCACTAGGAATGTAACTGAGTTTAAAAGCTGTGGGTTCAAGCCACAGTACCAGAAGGAAAAAAAAATCTCATGGGGACCGGGCATGATAGTGCCAGGCAAATTAACAAGACCTTGTCTAAATAAAACATTTAAGAACGCTGAAAGTGAATATAGCTCACTGTGAAGATCCTGGACTCAATCCCCCATACAAAAAAAAAAAAAAAAAAAAAAAAAAAAAAAAAAAAAAAAAAAAAAAAAAAAAAAAAAAAAAAAAAAAAAAAAGCAAAATGGCCAATTGATAAGAGACTTTTCCATAAAAACAGTAGAGAAAACACTGTATTGTCTTCAGTGCATGGAGGGAAAATTTTCTTAAAACTGGAGTTACAGAATTTCATATCAAGTTAAACTATCTTTGAAGAGTACATATTAAAGACATTTCCAGGTAAACAAGAATAGGTTATAGAGACAGTTCCTTTTCAAAATGCATACCAAAGGTTAAGCTTCAGGGAAAAGTCAAATGATTGTCCGATGGCAGATCTGAGATGCAGGGTAGAATGGTGAATAAACAAAATCGTAATTATGTAGATAAATTCTAATGGGTAGTAGGAGAAGACTAAAGTTCTGGGAAACACTATTATGTGGGAAAGGAATCATCAGGGTTCAGATAGTCTAAAGTTTTTACATTTCTCTAAAGACGATGAAGATAATTGGACTTTTTAAACTTTAGACACATTAAAAACTAAATAGAATAGCCACTAAAAGAATAAAACATGATTTCAAAACAAGTATAGATAGTAGAGATGGGAAAGGATATACTAAGACAGAGTTTAAAAAATAACATTGATTCAAAAAAAAGAAGAAAAATGAAAAGGCCAGGATAAAAAAATATAAATACATACATAGTAGTTCATTTATATCAAGAAACACCTTAAATATTAATGGATGAAATTATCAAGCTAGACACAAAATTGACCAAATGAAGAAAAAAATGGCAAAACAAAAAGTATATGTTCTTGCGTATGTGTATGTACACACTTGCACAAGTCGTACTCAAATTTGAAGACTTAAAAATATAACGACTTAAAAGATTGAAAAGCAGTAGATGGAAGTAAATGGATATGGTTAGAATCACTGCACACTTAGAGTATGGATTGCACTACTTATTTTACATAGCAATATTTACGGTTTGTAATGCAGAGTTTTGAGTAATAGTTCTCTTTAGTAGTACTAGTCAGACACATGGATGTTCCTACATCTTACTTCTTATACAGTATATTCAATTATTCTGTCTTTATGATGTTATTCATTCCTTTTGTCATGGTGATCAAAAGGAACCAGAAATAAATAGGTTTTAGGGAGCAAGTATAATATAGTTGGTCAGTTGAACAAAACTAAAAGGTTTGTCAAGTGGTTATTCATGAAATACAAAGTAAAATTAGGGAACCACTGACCACTAATTTTAATTTCTGTTTGAGATTAAATCATAGTATTTTAAAACAAAACTAAGGGAAAAACATCACATGGTACTCCATGAATTTTATGTATCCATTAAAATTTATTTTAGAAGAGAAAACTAAGGGAAGGTTTCTATAGAAAATTGCAGGAAAATTAGAAGACTTGCTTCACCTTTCAGTTATTGTGTAATGTCTGCAGTATCTTATCAGTTAAAGTGAATAGAACTTTAAAGAACTTTAAAATGTGCAAGCATAGTAATTTTTATGTTAAATTAAACATAGCAAAGGAAAAGGAGTTAGTAATAAAGTAGCCAACTTTATAAAATAAACTTTAGAGTAAAAATGGAGCTGTCTCCAGTTCTAATGAAAGTTTAAGAAGCGACAAGTCTTCATAATTAACCAGTAGTCTTGTATTGTTATTTGTAATAATTTACTACTCATTAATCCTACAACGTTTGATTACTTACTCTGTTAGGTATATAGCATTGAACAAAAGGGAATTCCTACCCTGAAGATAGTGTAGTGGAAGAGAATGACAACGAATAAGTAAAATATATGTTATGCCAGACAGTTAACACTGTATGGGAAAAAAAATACGACATAGAAGAATAGGTATTATTGGAAAGACTGTAGTTCTGGACAAGGTAAATGGGGAAGGCGCCACTCAGAGGTGGTATTTGAACAAAGACTTGAAGGGGGACGATGGAGGTAAGTGAGAAGAACACTGCAGGCAGAGCAGTCAGTGAATGCTGAGGCTGTGGACGTGATTATGGCCAGTTGTTCAGAAACAAGAACTGGGAGGACTAAGTTGCAGCGACAACAGATGAAAATGAATCCAGAGAGAGAGATACGTGGTTCCCATGACTTGGCAGACTATTTTATGGACTTTGGAAGTTTCATTGTGATTGTAAGAACTTTGGCTTTTTAAAGAAATTGTAACAAAATGTGTAGAAGAAGACTTTGTCATTTTAACCATGTATAGGAGTAGAATTTGATCGGCATTAAGTACATGCATAACACCACTGTTTACAAAATGTTTTCGTAACTCCAGGCTGAAACTACCCACTCAGCAAAACCTCTGCGCTCCCTCTCTTCTGCCTGCTTTTCTGTTTTCTCGATTTTTGTTCGCTTGCACCGGTGCTGCTCTGGTGCTGGAGATCGAACCTGTGACCTCAGACGCGCTGTGCAAGCATTTACCACTGCGCTTCCCACCAAGCCCTTCAGTTGTATATTTTATTAGTGTGCTGTTCAGATTTCTTTTTTTTTTCTTGTTTTATATTTTTCAAATTATTTTCTTAAGTGGTTGCCTAGATTCTTAATAGGTAAACCAGGCTTTTAATAACTTCAGGATCCTAGTTGTAATTCCCAAGATACACAGTAAGGACTTTGGCTTTTAACCCGAATAAGATGGAAAACTATTGGAGGTTTTTGCTTGAATCTGGTTTTTGTTTGGATCTGGCTACTGGGCTGAAAACACACTGTGAGGGGAAAAGCCGGGCACAGGCTGACCTCTGGAAGGTTTTGTAGAGATTCAGACAATAAATGATATGGTTTGACTTGCTGTGGTAATGATAGGGTTATTAGTGCTCAGATTCTCCATGTTCTTTTTATAGAACCAGCATGCTGTGCTAATGAATTGATTATGAACTGGAAGAGAAAAGGGATTCAGGAGTTAAACCAAAACTTTCTGAAAGTCGAAATTCCATTTGGAGATAGAATTCCAAATTTTAGAGTGTATTAAATGAATATCTAATTGATATTTTAAAATATGTATATTGCATACTTAGGAGAAACTAAAACATCTCACAACATATGGCATGTTCATGTGTTTGGATGTTAGGATATGTAATTGGTTTGCATTCCTTTTGTCTTCCATGTGTACTGTTCTATATCCCAAAACTAGTCTATTGAGACCATTAAATAGCACAAGAGTATAAATTAGAGAGAAAAAAGAAGGAAAAGGAATTAGTTATATTTGTACTGTCCTTACAAAATGAGCAAAACATGTTAATAAATTTTAGAACTAATTTCAGAAACATAATCTTCCAGTCTCTTTGGCCAGAGGTTAACTACTTAGAAAAATTCAAATGAAATTTCTGTGTCATTATATCATATTTGCTTATATAACTTTGCATTATCAAGTTGGCCTAATATTGTGGTTTTTAAATTACATAACACATCATCTCTGTAATTATAAGACTAAGGATATCACTGTTCTAACCCATTGATTTAAAACTTTCTATCTTGGAGTAAAATAAGTTAAAATTGTGGAAAACTCATTTCAAGCACATTGGTCATCGTGTGTTTCTGCGACATTACCTTGAACATTGCTGTGTCAGTGATTCTCAGCCAGGGCCAGTTCCTCTTCCCTGACACTTGCGAGAGACAGGTTTTGTTACCCTCCTTGTGTGGACCATGTGTTCTGGCGCCTTGCTGTTGGCACCCAGTGTGAGGGTAGGGATGCTGCTCCAAAACACAGAGCAACTCCCCACAACAAACATTTATCTGGTCTGAAGTGTTCGTAGTGCCAGAATTGAGAAAAATTGCTTTCTCTCTATAATAATATTAGTACCTCCCTTACAGGATTGTTGAGAGTCTTATTTAAACTCGGTATGTGAAACACTTGGCAGTAGTGCTTGGTACATAACAGGGATAGTCATTGCTATTGTTTTGTTGTTAATTCAACAGAGGAACCTTTACCTGTAATTAAGCCTATACATTTTTAATTTCTCTGTAATTTATGAACAGTTTTCTCAGTAAAAATTAAAATTTAATTGAAAAAATAATATAAAAATTATGTGATTTTTCCTCAAGAAAATTTGTTAATAGCCATTTCTTTGGACGTAAGCATTCAGAAATTTTTATGTTGCAAATATATAAATGAAAATAATGGCCTATTAATAAATGTATGTTAGCAATTAAGGGAAATTTCTAAACTGATTTTACTTATTTTTACTGCTACTGTTTTTTTAAAAGAAGCACAATTTAATTTTCCAAAATTTGACTAAGGCAATAAATGTCAGAAAACTGTAAGCCCATTTCTTGAATAAAAAGGCAGGAAGAATTAGTAGTGAATAGGTAAAATCTTTCCCTTTCTTCCTTTTTTTTTTCTTTTTGGTTCAGTTTTAGTTTTTTACCACTTGATGGCAGTGATGGAGCTAGAGCTACCCTAAGAAGTTAGGGCAAGAACTCATTATGAATAACAAAGGGGTGGGTACGAAGGAAATCTCTGACATTTTAATATTATTCACATTTCTAGGTGATATTACTTATATTGAAAGTGACAGTAATAGGGGGGAAAGCCTCTAGATGGAGCTTCAGCACTTCCTAAGAACGTTTGCTCTTTGCCCAAATGCATGCTTGATATTATTTTATATAATATGTTGAATCCAGAATGAACTTTTTAAAAAAACAATATTTAAGGGTGAATTTATGTCATTTTAATTATGGAAATTAACCTACAAAGTTCACTAGTAATTTGAAGAATGCCATTTAGCATCTTAAATTCCTATTTTATTACTAATATTTGTTGAAAACTAAAGTTCCATCTTTCTAATATTCAAATTAGCTTACATACTTAACAAGTTATTGAAAAGTATTAATAAATCAGGAGCTTAAAATTATTACTTTCTCATAATTAAAACAATTTAAGATCCTTTACTGATATGCCCATTCACAATTTAATACTTGGCCAAACATTGTATTTTACCTTGTGATAAGTTACCGGAATTATATATATATATGAATTGTTGTTGTCCCATAGTTAGAACTATCTGATAGATCCATAGTAATTAATAATAGAGATGGTTTAGTTATGGGGCAATATCAATTTAAGCTCATAATTTCTTATTAATAAAATGTCCTTTGCAAACTTCATATGCAGACTTATAAGTTATATATGTAACTGCATGTATAGTTTGTGTGTGTATCTGTATATATACCCTTTTTCTAACTAGATTCCAATTAAAGATGACAAATCTATATAGGATTAAGTCCTGTAGTTCCTTATGAGTAACTTAGTTGGCAAAGAGAGCGTATTAATGCTTAAATTAATTAAAAGGAGCTTTGATTTAGGTTTAGCTTTAATTTATATTAGGCTTTAACATAGTCTTATAACAGAAGATTGTTAGTGTGTGAATAATGCATAAAATTTAAAATAGTCTTTTTTCATCTTTCCTCTCTGTGTACAATTTTGGAAATCAAATTCAGTTTTTCCTTAAGCTAACTTTATGATTTTTCTCAAGAAAATTTGTTAATAGTCATTTCTTTGGACATAAGAGACTTTTAGATTTCAGGGTTTATGTAAATATCTAACAAACTAGTTATTTTGTTAAGTTAGCCATTATTACATTATTTTGTATTGCAGTTGCTAGACTGGGAGACAATATTAGTACATTCAGAATTAGCTTACATGTCTAGTAAGTTAGTCAAAGACTTTATTAATAGGAAGTCAGACATTTAAAATCAGTGCTGTCCCATGATGAAGTCTGACCATCTATATTGTTGTCACGCCTGTTAACATTTAGCATTAGAGTTCTCATACATGGTTTTCTATTGAGTTCCCTGATTTAAAAAAAAAATAATTGAAAGGTTTAGGGATTCTTATGTAAAATATTCCTTTAGGGAATATACAAGTTCTTTAAGTAGTAAGTATTCTTATTCCCCTCAGAAATGTTTTCTTTCTGTTATGTTTTATTGTGGATTCCTTTTAGGATAACAAGAAAATTTGAAATAAAAATAAGTTACTTGATTTTCTTCTAGCATACCATTTTCTAGGTTAATTTTGATGTCTCATAAATCATTTCAGTAAATATGTGCTATTGATTTACTATTGATATTTTTAAGACTCAGAATATTAAAAGGAAGACTTAAGAAATATTTGGTTTGGAATCAACATTAGATAATTGGTTTATGTTGAAAGAAAATGTGTAACCTGAAAATCAAACAAAAGCATGACAAATGGTCTGTGATGGTTTAACTTCATCTTTTTGAACAAAATTCTCACACTTCCTGAAACAGGAGTTGCAAGTAAGTTTTCGTAATTACACTTAATAATGGTGTTTGCAACAGTTGATTTTCTTTTTTTAGCTAAGCAAATAGGGTACAAATTAATTTCAGTATATGTATATTGAGCCAAATTTGCAGAGTAATTTAGTTGTTAATTACCTCAGTAGTAACATTTCTCAAAACGCTATGTGTTGCATTTGTTCCTTATCTATTCAAGCTACTCGTACTGTAGAAAGGAGGGACCACATTTCAGGAATATCTCATAAATGTTCAAGTGTTCTTTATTATTAATATTCTTCTCGAGTAACATAATTGCTTTAAATTAGTTTTTAATTGTGTAATGAAGTGAACTTGAAAAGATATGATCCATTTCTCATGAGTAGGAAATCTCCAAGATTACACTTCTATCAATTTCTATAAATAGTAATTTTGTAATAGTAGTTACTAACGAAATAAATTCACTTAAAGCAGTTATGGTTAAGTTTCAAGTAAAATTGTAACTTGAGGAATCGCTCTTAACAAAAGGTAATTGACATTTTCCATTTTTCTGAAACACTTGCTCAATGAAGCAATGATTTCTTCCAAATTAATTTTACATTTTGAACTTTTTAAAAGAAAACTAACGAAGCATGTAGTTGTCATTCGCTGTAGCCACACAAATTTAAAACTGTCTGTAATTTGATGAAGAATGAACTATTTTGTTGTCTTTTAGATTACTAGATTACATGTTCTTCTTTTTAACCATTATGTTATCATTATATAGTATCTCTACTATGTAAAGCTTATTTAGGTACTTTTTTTTTTAACCATCTTGCTGACATTGCTGAAACCATCAATGACACATTCCTGTTGACTAACATTTTCTGTTATATTTAGAATGTTATACTCATGTATGTTCTTAATAATACTGTGAACATCATTAATAGTAAATTCTGTTGGTATCAATAAGACAAAAAAAGTAACCAAGTAGAAAAGGACTATCAAATTTACCATTTCTTTTAGTAGATGAGTTTTAAGATAAATTTTTCCAAAACGTAATCTAGTTAACATTTTTATTAAACTCTGTGTTGAAAGTAAAATAAACACAAGTAATCTGTAGCAGTTATTAAAGGAAAGTCTGTTTTAACAAAACATTCTATTACACAAGAAAAAAGAGCATTGAAATAACTCCTGCTGTTAAGACAGGCTTTGAACCATGCGGATTATACTTGTTAATTAAAATGTATCTGGATGGCTTTGTACTTTGTTATTTATATATGTGTTCAAATACCATTTTCAGCCTGTTCGAGTTTGTTTTTATATTGGTAGGTTTTAATATCTAAAATATCATATGGCAGAAAAAGTCTTCTTAGGAAGTTGTGTTACAAATCTGGATCCATTTGTTTCCTGAAAATGTCCTTATTAGGCAGATAAAAAATATAATTACTTCTCTAATAAGACTATGACTTTTTAAGCTAAAAAAGTAAAATCTTCCTCTTGGGGGAAAAAACAAAATGTACCAGTGAATAAGTCTTCTAAGTAAAGTTTCCTGTATCCTTTTAATTTTTATGTAAGTCACTTACCGACGTGAGAGACCGTGTTGATATAATAAATGCAGATCTAATTTTGTTGTAAATATTTTAACTTATAAAAAATGTTAGTGCTCTTTTAACTGGAGTATCCTTGATTCGTGAAACATATTTATTTGGATCCAAATGCAGGAACAGTGATCTACAAAAATTGTAGTTATTTAAGTGTGAGCATATTGATGGATACTTTTGAAAAGATGGTATCTAAGAGACTTGAGTATAAATTAGCGCTTTATTAATGAAAGTTAACTAAGTAATAAAATACATCATGTGAAGCAGGTGTGTATGAAGTATATAAATTATACATTATATGAATATAATATGATCTGAGTCCTAATATATATTTTAAGACACATTCAGGATAAAATGATTAGTTGTATTAAATGATAGTAACTTAAGCAGGAGGTATGTAGAAAAATTTCCACTTTTCATCTACAAGTGTCAGTAAATACTGTATTACTCTTTTGTTATTTTATAAGACCTTTAAGAAATCAGTACAGACTTAATCTAAGCATAAATTTATTACTTAAACTATAGCATAAGTGTAATTAAGTAAATTCATGATAGAGTGTTCTGTGAAACTGAAACTTTCATTAGATACAAAGAGATAGATGTGTTAACAATTGTGCTATTAAAATGCATTCTCTTGTTCGGGTTACTTTAATCTTTATCTTAGAATTTAAATATTTTATCCTAGAGCAGATTTATAAAGCAGTTTAACAGAATATTTAAATAGAAATATTTAATTTGTGATTTAAATACTCATCTTAGATTTTATGTTAAATATTTGAATCAGTCACAGTTCCCCTGTGTCTTTTGGTCATCCAATTGGCTCTTGGTTTTTGATACTCAGTTTATTGGTAATGTAGCTGTGTATGTAAAATGTATTTCTGAGGTTGCTTTGAGTATCATTTATTCTAGGACAAGAATGCCTTTTTTAAAAAAAGACTTTAACCCTAACAATTATTTTCTTATAGACTGGCATAAATACTACATTTAAAAATAATTAAAATTTCATGTAATGGATATGTTTTGATATGAAAAGTTAAAAACTTTTTCACTAAAACTGTGTCAGTTTGCTTTAAATTATTAACATTTAATCAGTTAACTATTTTAATACTTATAATTTATAAAATCATGAAATTTGGTTTCTGAGATACCTCATGTCATTACTAAATAAGTGAGATTTAATAAAGATAATAGCACTCACCAGTCCTCATTTCCCTACCAACTTGGAATCTGTACTTTGAAATTTATCTGTCAACTATGAACATTTGAACTTTTGAGTATATACTGCTTTTCAGAGATGTCAAAAACTATTTCACAAAATAATTCTATGAAGAAAGCAAATGACAAAATGTTAAATCTAAAAATCATTTAGATATAATATCACAATGGAACCAAGTTGTAAAATTTATACTTCCAGACAAATTGTATTTGGTGACCTGTGGTGTGTATTAGGGATCCAGTCAAGGTTCAAGAGAAACTTAAAAATGCCCGTTCTTTAAAATACATGCCACTAATTTCAGCTACGTTCTTCACATGCTCCCAACTACAGACTTTCTAGGGAAGATGTGTTACTAAAACACATTTAATTAATACAGAAGAATACCTCCAACTAATTGTTCTGTGTCCCAGCAGGAGGTCAGATAGAAGCATTATCTTTTTAATCTTTTTGCCCAACTGTAGTACTTAAAAGTTTTTAAATTCAGATTCATATTTTGATTAAATCTTTCTGTCTACTGCAAAACAAATACACAGAACACAGAAAGAAGATTCCAGGAAGGGAAGGGAAGTAACCCTAACCAGTTTAAAAATTAAGGTTCAATTTATTTTCTTCATGTTACATATGTAATAAAACCAGAAATAGGTTGTTGAAATAATTTACTGATGTATTTGATTGTAGGTTTTTTTTTTTCTTTGTCTGCTTTTGACTGATCTGATAACTGGTTTTAAATTATTTCCAGATTTAAAGGTTTATATCCTATTCTATTCTGAATTCCCTGTCCTTCAATAAAATAGTTGTCTTAATACCAAAGTAGATAGGGCAGTTCTTTAAACCTTTGAGTAACGTGAGTAACTGAAGAGGTTAAGGAGACTGCAGTTTTACAGAATATATTCTCCGCATACTTTTAATTTGATTGGTTATTTGTATGCTGTTTTCCATGGTGAGCTGTTTTTAGACCAAGATTAGTTTTATTCAAACTTACTGTGTTTTTTCTTAAATTAGTGTTTGCCACTACAAATATTCTTAGCCTCACTTACTATGTCTTATACAAAAGCAAAAAACATATTAGTCTACAAAAGCAAAAATACATATTAAGTCACAGAGTAGTTTCTAGTTAAAATTTTTATGTAGTTGATTGGTTAGTATTTAAATAGGGTAGAAGTAAAATTGTACTAATTTAATTTTTTGTTTTCATATGTTTGTGATTATATAGAGAATGGTAATACAGGACTATATATTACTCTTTAACCTCTTTAGATGTTTTCCTTGAAACTAGTTGCATTCCAATTTTATCTTGTTATATTATTTATGAATAAATATACATGCTCAGATAACGCATGCTCCAGAATATTTAGCAACCATTGCTGTAATTCTATAATGCTGAAAATAATAATTCTTCCTACATTATTCATTGTAGTAGCTTTCTTGTTGTTGTTGTTGTTGTTTATTTGTTTTGAGGCAGGGTCTGTAGTTCAGCCTGGTCCTGAACTCACTGTGGAGACCAGGCTGGCCTTAAGCACACAGCAATCATCTTGTCTCAGCCTCTTGAGTGCTGGGACTATAGGCGTGTGCCTTCTACCTCTGGTTTATGTGGTGCTGGAGGATCGAACTCAAGGTGTTAGCCATGGAGCTGCCCTCTCAGCCCATTTAGTTTGCGTTTTTTCTCCTTATTCTCCTAGCAGCTTACATTACTGAGATCTTTCATCTCAAGCTGCTGGGTGGGTTTTACCTTGCTTCCTGGATCACATCAAACTCCTGCCTACACTCTTTTCTGTTCACATGCCACGGAAACACTTCTTTCTTCCTTTTCACAGTCGTTCTCTGATTCAACTGTTGCCATAATCTTCCGAAGCCTCCAGCCTGTGTCCTCATTCTTTAAAACACAGGTTAAGCATAATTTAAAGTGTAATGACATACATACATACATACATACATACACACTATACATAGTGATCTTGGAAAGGTGAGCTTACACATTATTGCAGGTATTTTGTTCAGCAAGTAAAGTTAACAAAATATTTCAGATCTTTTTCAGAGATAAGAACAATGGAATATATTCTTGAATATAATGATGAAATAACCTATAGCTATTGTGTAATAAAGATTTCTCTAAAATCCCTGGCTTCTAGAGCTCTAAAATTCATAGAAAAGATACTCATTATCAAAAGTATTTACTATCCAGGTATTAATGTTTTATGATTTGCTTCTGAAATTATATAAATTAGACCTGCTCTGCAATAGGGAAGAGGAATTATTGTAAATCTTTCTACGTATAGCCATAAAACTAACACTGGTGCCACAAGAAAGAATAAAGCAGAGTTTTTTTGTATCATAGTTTGATCTTTTGGAAGGTGAGAAATGAGGCTTCTCCCCTTTGTGCGGTTAAAGACAATGAGGAAGACCAGCCACACAAGCCTGTGGAATGACACTGCTTGTTTTTTGTTTGTTTGTTTGTTTGTTTGTATTTTTATTTTGTTTCTTTAGGAGTGAAGTTGCTTAAATGTTGACATTCTATATTTTATTTACTATTGGGTGGCCGCCATTTTTACAAGAGTAAAACCTACCAAAAAAGCTTAAAAGATGTACAGTTTTCTAACTTAAACATTTTGTTGAAATGCTTAAATTTCTATATTCCAAAAAATGCATGAACTCTATGCAGTGGGATCAAATTTCATAAAGAGAATCTATCAGTGTAATATCCAAAGTCAAGAAATAGTGTCTTACCAATAGAATATCAATAAAAGGTCTTGTTTTGTGTTTCCTTCCCACTTACTTCCCTTTTCTGTTAAGGACAACCTATTGCCTTAGATTAGTTTTACCTTTAAATTTTTTTCAGTGCTGGGGACCAAACTTAATGCCGCAAGTATGTTAGACAAATGCTCTACTGGTGAGCCATAGTCCTAACTCTCTTTAAAACATAATTAATATATATTCTGGTTGCTTGGCTTCTTTGCTCAAGATTATTCTTGTGAAATCTATCCATGTTTTGTAGAGCAACTGTTCACTCATGTTCACTGCTGCCTACATATGCTTTTGCACATTTGTATCCCAATTTATGCATCCTGTTGGTGAATATTTCTGATTTGAAGCTGTTATGATAATGCTTCTGTAAACATTATTGCATGTGTCTTTTGATGACTATATTACACATTCCAGTTGCCTGCAGAATGAATGAATGTGAGCTTTGGGCTGGTGATATAGCCCAGTGATGGAGCATGTGTTTGCCATGAGCAAGACCCTGGCTTTGATCCTCCGCACCCAAAACAAAACAGAAAGCAGTCTTTACCACATTTCTTCAATCTACATCAGAATGCATCTAATTTTCGAAACCTAAGTCATTTTTTAGTTTTTTCCTTTCTAGCCTGTAGGAGAAGTCACTCTAAAGTGTACTACTTGGCTACTACTAGTAACCATGTGTAATTATTTAAATCTAATGAAGTAAAATTAAATAAAATTTGAAATCCCATACTTCAGATACCTGTCATGTCTCAAGTTTTCAGTAGCCATATGCAGTATCTGTATTAGGTACTGCAGATACAGGTATTGCCCGCGTTGTACAAGTCCTTTTGGACAGTCCTGTACTAGAAGGAAAGTGAAATGGCTATCAACTTTATCCACCTTATACTTGAAACAGTTTCATAGAAGGGTAAGAATAGGTGACTTGAACTGGGATTCTGGGTGCATATGACTGCGAATGAATTATACAGGAAAAATCTGAATGAAACAACAATGGAGGATTTCTGTTAAAATTTTGGCCTATTCTGTTGAGTAGAGAGTGGTGAAATTTAGCTAGAAGAGAAAGAGTAGGGAAAGAGCAGACTTGGGGGCGCTCTCAAGGTGTATTTATGCTTTCCATAAGAAACTTTATGTAAAGGAGTTGGTTTCTATCCTCAAGAGGTTGGCAGTTTCTATTAGTAACTGGAGAAATCACCCTGGCGATCCTAAAGAAAAAGGAAAAATGTACAGGATTGCATGTTTACTTATATGGAGATGCTAATTTTGTACTAAAAACTAAGTTGCTTTTGGACACCTGAAGACAGGCATCGATGACCCTCAGTTGCACTTCCTGGCTTGTGCATTTATTTGTGAATTTATCAGTTTTGTTCCATGTTATAAGAATTTATCATGTTGGAAGAAGATGTGAAAAAACAAATTCTCTATATGATAAAACCAGTGGCCTGAGAGCCCAGTATGACTACCCTGCTGTGCTTTGCTGTGCTGCAGGTGGAAAGCTCATGGCTGCCTCGCTCAGCTTTGATCACAGCTAGCGTTCTGGATGTGAAGTAACTTCGACTTCTGTAACTTTTGGAAGGCAGAAAACAGATGGAGGCCCAGCTTCTGCTATTACTTTTACGTCTTTTCAGGCATGGGTGTCTGTTTGATTTTTTGTTGGTATAACGTATTTGAAATAATTTGCAGTGATTATGACCACCTTTCTCATTTTCCTAACTGCACAGTGAAGGCATACTGGTGAGAAACTGGACCGAAAAGTTGAGCATCAGTGGTTTTGAGAGTTGAGGAGATCTATTTGGGAGCATGGAGCATAATCTCTGGGCTCCAGTGTTGGGAAAGACTGTGAGACTGTCAAGAAGACAGTAGTCTGGCAGGAACCACCTCGCAGAAAAGCCTGGATGAGACGGTGCACATGCATCGTCTCGGTGCTCTGAAGGCTGAGGCAGGGCAGTCCCGTCAGCCTGGGCTGTAGGCATGCCCCCGTCTCAGTGAATGAATGAATGGATGCATGAATGCGTTGGAATGGAAGCTCTGAGATTAGAGACCAGTGTCTGTTTGAAAGGACAGAAATGCACAACTGTACTAGATCAATGCTGAGCTTTCATACAAGATCACTGGGCTCTGCTGTTAGTTGATACAGTGGGCAGAAGCAGATGGAAGGACGGTAAGGCCGACTTGTGACCATTTGCCATGTGTGGAAATGCAGCTGTCAGTGATAAGTGAGGTGATTTGGAGTATTTTAGTCACACTTCTTAAGGAATTACCTATTTTTTTGTTCATCTTTTAAAATACCTTTTTTTCTTTTCCATTTCATTAATTTGAGCATTTATATGTATCTGTTTCTTCTCTCAACTATCTTTTGGGTGAATTCATAGTTCTTTTTCTGCTTTCTCAGGCAACATATTTGGTTCATTCATTTTGAGTTTGTCTCATTAATAATAGCATTTGAAACTACATATGTTTTTCTCTCAGAATTAACTTTAGGTCTTATGGGTTTTGGTGTGAAATATTTTCTTTTTTATTACTTGCAAGGTAATTTGCAATTTAAATTTTTATTTCTGCCTAAAAAAATTTTTTTTAAAACTTGTAAGTTACTATTTTTTTCACCACACTTTGATCACTGATAGTTATTTGATTATTATTTTAAAATGTTAGATATTAAAGTCCTGTGCCTAAGAATAGGCTTTTATTAGCAGTATGTTACTCATTTTTTAGTGAGCTCTGAATATAAGGTTAGTATGACTTGTTGATGATGTACACATTTATATATTTATATCTCTGCAAATTTAAGCATTTCAAAGTTACTAGTTTTTAAAAATCATTAATGAATTTATATCTGCTTTATTTTATTACTTGATATGTCAAATTCTAGAAAAGTTTATTAAAATATTCTACAATGATTGCTTTTAATGTTATATGTTGGAGTTTTTGCTTTTAGGTAGGTGAATTTTGGGTTGTCTGCAATGTAAAGGCTTACGATGATTTTACTTTTCAGTGGATTAGACCTTTTATCACTATCTCTTGGTACTCTTTATCTTCTTGTATTTGAATTCTACTTTTCTGATATTGATATAAACATTACTTTTTTTCTTGTTTACTTCTGTCTTTATCAATTTATTTTCAGTTCTTTTAGTGTTCATTTATTTATTTATTTATTGGAACAGGGTCTCCCTCTGTATTTCAAGCTGCTCCTGAAGTCTCACTATGCAGCCCAGGCTGGCCTAGAACTCATGGCATTCTTCCTTACACAGCCTCCTAAGTGCTAGGATAAAAGGAATACACCACTGTGCTCAACTGTTATGTACTTGGGGATCAAATACAGGGTCTTTTGCTTTCTAGGCAAGTGTTCCAATCACTGAGCTATGCTGCCAGCCTAAGTTTTTATTTTTAATCCAATTTGTTGATTGATTATTTTTGTTAAAGGACTTAATATATATTTACTGGGAAACTAATATGCTTGATTTTCTTTCTTTTCATATCTATATTTATTATACTTCTCTCTTTCTCTCTTTCTTTCTTTCTTGTTTTTTTTTTTTTGAAACAGTGTCACTACACAGTCTAGACTAGAACATACTCTGCTTCATCCTTCCAAGTACAGAGATAACGGGCATATGCTGGGCCCAGCTAAAGTTGTTGGACTTTTTTTTTTTAACTTGCTTTTGTTGCCATAATAAAATTTCTTTTTCTGTTAATTTGGAAGTTCTCATATACTTTTCTTTTATACAGAGCTTACCTTCTTATTGTTTTTTGTTTTGTTTTGTTTTGTTTTTGAGACAGAGTCTCGCTCTGTAGCCCAGGCTGATCCTGAACTCACAGTGTAGCCCAGGCTGGCCCTGGCCTCACAGCAATCCTCCTGTCTCAGCCTCCTGAGTACTGGAATTACAGGCGTGCAACCAGATTATGTGGTCCACGGGGAATAGAACTTGGGTACTTAGCGTTTGACTTAGCACTTGATAGGCAAGTGCTTTAACCACCAAGCCCTTCCTCCAGCCCCTATCTTCTTATTCTTAAAATAAAACCTTTATTTCTTCATTAATGGATGAAAATTCAGTGATAACTTTGGCTTCATCACTAACCCTTCTTTGCTTCCCCATCTTTTTTAAATTCTAGACTTCGGTTAGTTTATTGCCTGAGGTGTATCTTTTGTTTAAAGAACACTTATAAAACTTGTAATTGTCAATCATAATGCATGCATGATATACTTAACTACTATTTATTCTTTTTTGGCTTCTGAATATGAAAAGTTAAAATTGTTTAAGAATTCTCATGTGCCTATCACTTATATTTAATAATCAACTTTTGCTACATTATCCTTTTTTCTGAAGTATTTAAAAATAACAGACATTACATTTTACTCTGGAATACTTCATTTTGTGTCTTCTAGTTAAAGACTTTTAAAAAATAATTATGACACAATTACTCTATTCCAAATAATTGTTTAATAGCACGTAGTATGCAGTTCTTATTCAGATGTTCCCAGATGTCTCAAAATACCTGTTCACCCTGGTTTTGTTTGAATTAGGGACCAGACGAGTTCCATATCCTACATCTAGTTGCACTGTCTCTTAAATCTGTTTATTATTGAATTATACCTCCTCCCTTTTTTCTCTTTGCCATTGCCCTAAGAGACCTCCTTTTCAAAATGAATTCATTGCAAAATACAGTCTAAGATAGCTAATGTAGTTACCAGGGTTCAGAAATGTTGATTTTGGTTTTTTAGTAGTTGATCTGATATTACTGTCAACTCAGCCTCCCAGCAATTAAATATCAGAAGAAGCTATCTCTTGAGGTCATAGTCTTTCTTTTACATACATTTTAAGACAAGTAACCATTTTAATCTATGGAAAGGGCAGTGGTATATCCAACTCAAACATGTTGTTAATCTAAATTTATTTAAGTTAAAGCTTAAAGGGCAGAATAAATTTCTCTTTTACTACACTGGAAATCATTATCTGATTTGTTGAGAAACTATTATTACCAACCCTAACTCTTGAAAAAAATGAAAGTTCTTAGCAACAAACTAACAATAGCTAATATGTGAGAGATACCAAAATATCCATCAACAGACCAATACATACAAAAATTGTGGTTTATGTATCATGCTCAGAGAAGTGAGTCAGGCTCTCCAATGTGAGAAACCCAGAATATAGTCATTTCATAGAACTAAGTGGGAGGGATAGTGGAAGCTAGTGGGGAGGGGCATGGTGTAGGGAGGTCAAAAAGGAGAGGGAAATGGTTTGGAATTTTGACACAATATGTTTGTGCACAAAATATTCAAGTTCAGAGTGAACATTTTGTATCACATATGTACATATTAATAAAATGGGAAAAAACAAAGACAATAAAACAGATTATTCTGTGTTTAATATCAGTAACTAGGATTTGATATAGATTAACCTGTCATTGTTACAGCTAAGGCTAACAAAGTCAGTTAAAGTTGTATTGGTACCTGCATTTTAGTTGATTTCTCAAGAGACAGTTGACGTCAATAATGATCTGTAATGAAAGAATTTAAGCATTTCTTGCTTTCTGTAACATATTGGTCCCACTTAAAATTTATTATGAAATCAACAACTGTTGCAGTTTAGAGCTAAAATACCTTTAGAATTGTTACTTGTTCACAGGTGGGGCCTTCAGAAGGTGATTGGATCATCTAGTATGTAACTTTATCAATGCACCAATTATGAAATCATAATCTTACAACATTATTAATAGGTGATGAAAATAGGAGGGGCCAGAGTGAAGAGGACACAGTCATATAATATTAAGAGTTTATAGCTGGGGCGATAACATAGTAGTAGAAAGCTTGCTTACAATGCATGAGACTCTCATTTAATGTTCAGCACAGAGACAGACAAACAGAGATAAGGACTTTTTATTGTTTTGATTTGGTGTGGTTTGGCTTGGTTTGTTGTTTGTTTGTTTTGAGACTGGGTCTGGTTCTGGGTGGCCCAGCTGGCCTTGAATGAACTCAAGGCAGTGCTCTTACCTCCTGTTCCTGAGTGGAAAGAGTACAGGTATGCCACCACACCTGGCTTAAGTGGTGTTGGGGAATCAACTCATGGCCTTTTGCTTGCTGGGCAAGCTTCTAACCACTGAGCTATGCACCCAGCTGAAGAGATTAAACTTTTTAATCTGTTATATCAACATGAAAATGATCCAGAGATCGAGTAAAAAATATGACATAGAATTACCAGCTTTGAGGCAGTTAGTCTTGTTTGATAACACTACAGAAATTCTTTACAGTCCATCAGGGTTGAAGTTCCTAAAGTATATGTCTAAATATATAGTTTGAAGGACTAGAGTCTTGCATCTGCAGTGAATCTGATTGCCAAATCATTGGTGTTCTTTGACATTAAGTATTCCTGAGGTTTTACAAGGCAATCGGAAGTTTTACTAAGAAGAATTTGTTTTGGTCAGATTATAAATAAGGTCTTTCGATATTTCTTTGATTAACTAGCTACATATTTTTCTGTCACCTGTCATAACTAAAAAGGTGAATGTCACATTTGTTGGATACTGTGTAAGTAGAGTGAGACTTAGCTCACTAGAAATCCACTGATGTAAATCAGAGGAACATAAACTGTAATCCATACACCAAAGCCAATCACTATCTGGTTTTGTAAAAGTTTTGTTAGAATACAAACATTTGTTTTTATATTTTTCAGGAGCTGTTTTTTTTCACTATGTTAGCACAAATACTTGCAATTGAGACTCTTTTGCCTACAAAGCCTAAAATAGCTACTCTCTTATTCTTTACAGAAAAGTTTGCCAGTCCTTAATGTAAAGTACAATAAGCAGTCTTCCAGAGTCACCTACGGAGCTCCTACATAGCAAAACCTTATGAGGACAGGGACTGTGTTCATCTGGTATTATATATATCCATTATATCCCATGTTTGCCTACAATGAGTGCTCAGTAAGTGTTGCCAAACCAAATAAAGAAATAAAAGGTCCACATCTACTCCATTTCCTGCTCCTCGTGCTCTCATGCATGGGTGTTCAACCTTTTAGCTCCTCTGGGCCACAGTGAGTGAAGAAGTATCTTAGGCAGCATATAAAATATATAATATAGTTGATGTATCTAAGCAATAAAACTTTTTATATGTTTTATTATATTTTAAAAAGAGGGCAACATAAAACTAGAAGAAAAGAAAAGAAACAGGATTCTTTGCTTGTGTGAAACCAGTGCTTCAGTGTCTGACTTGATAGAAGTGGTTTCAACTCATTAAGTTCCCAAAATGCTCACCAGGAAATTTTTATCTAATTTTAGTCTTTGTATGCTTCCTCCTGAAGATACTTGTTCACAAACGTGCATACTTCCAAAAACCAGTGACCTGGATAAGGTGTGATTGTGAAGCAAGGGATGTTTTCTTCTGGGAAGACATCTTATGTAAAGTCCAGTGAAGAGACCCGGTTGACAGCACATGCCTGTAATTACTAACATTCTAGGAGGCCGAGGCAGGAGAACAGCAAGTGCAAGCTCAACAGGGGCAGTTTAGGAACTCAGTGAGACCCTATGTCAAAAACTAAAAAATGGATGGGCAGGAAGGCTCAGGGTTCAGTCTGTAGTATGGGGAAAAAAGACAAGGCATGATCAGATTTTTCTTTGAATTTAATGTCTAACTACAACTCTGTTCATTCCAATAATTAATAAGCAATCACTTATTTTCTACTACCATTAATATCAGTGATACATGTGTAATTATATCAGTGTGCACAAAAAACTGATACATTTTGTCTTCTACATTGCTGCTAAAAAAAGTACTGTTTTAACTCAAACCTCAGTTGAATAGGAAAACTTACACATTTGCTTAATAACAGTAAACACCTGTCTTCACACGAATGCACATGTTGGTAGGTTGAAATGTTATCTTTAGTAACCACTGCTTTTTACTCATTAAGTGACACAAGCAAATGGAATGTCTGGGAATGTCTGATATGTACTACCGGTTTCAGTCTGACTGACTGACTGGACATGGGAAGGCAGAGTTAGCCCTGGACTGGATCCTGTCCTACACAGTGTTCTGTCGCCACCTAGTCAGTCTACACTGAAGAACTGCACACTCGAATCATGAAAGATATCGCTAGAAGTTATGTTACTAAAACTCTGCTCTTATGAGTCCACATTATTAGCTCTGCAGGGTCTCACACGCTGCCCATGGGCCCCCACGGAACCTGCGCTGGATGCCGACAGCGCCAGTGAGCTGTAGCTCACAGTCCACGGATCATAGATGGAAGCAGCTGACTGTTTCATTAGTTACTTTTAATGTTTGTTTCTTCTGACTATTTGTGGACATAACATACTGTGATTGTTCCATTCTCTTCCATTGTCATCTACAAAGTTCAAGCTTGAGAGCTACACAGTCAAGTTACAAAAAAAAGTTCAGAAAAAATTTCTTGTAATGTTTTAACCAAGCTTACAAATTTGTGTTGGGCCACATCCAAAGCCTGGTCCACACAGCCTGTGGTCCGTGGGTTGGACGAGCCTGGGCTAAAACGTGCATCCAAAATAAACTGCAGGTCAGATTGGACAGATGTTAAAATGAAGGTGAAACGCTGACTTTCTATCCTATACATAATTATAGAGACAGTAATTATTATTATTGTTACTTTTACTCAGGACTAACTATATGCCAGAAACAATAATAAGCACATCCTGTACATGTCTAATGTAAACACCACAAAATCTTTCATAGTAGTAGATAATAGTATTATTATCTTTATTTTTCACAAGATGAATTGAGACTTAGAAGGTAGGTAAATCACATTGCCAGGCAAACCTGTCTTTATCAAAAGCAATGTAGTAAGTAGAAAGAGGCTAATGATAATATAATCTAGGATGTGGATAAATGTATCTCATATGCTAATAGCTAACTTTACCAGGCTCTGTTCATAGTATTCTCTTATTTTAGGTTTTTGTAAAGTTGGTAGTAATGTCCCCACTTTAGTTTCTGATTTTAGCGTGCTTGGCACCAGGCTGTAATGCTTTGATCCTCGTGCTATCATGCTTTGATAATCTTACGTGGCCCTCTAAGAATATGATGGCTTGATAGATTCCTGTAGCCCAGTGATGTTATGGACATCTTCATGTCTGTACAAAAAATTACCGTTTGTGGTAATGTTAGTATGAAAAAAACTACTACACTGCCAGTTGTGTAAAAAGTATAGCATGTGCTGTTATATACAGTACACAGTACTAAATAACATTACTGGTGGTGATTTATTTACTATATTATTATTTTAGAATGTACTCCTAATACTTGAAAAGAAGTTCACTACAAAACAGTATGCTTGGGTTGGAGGAATTGCACAGCGGTTAAAGCGCTTGCCTAACAGCTCTAAGTACCTAAATTCAATTCCCCAGCACCACATAAGCTGGATGTGGTGGCTCAGACCTGTAATCGCAGCACTAGCACTTGGGAGGCTGAGGCAGGAGGATTGCTGTGAGTGCAAGGCTAGCCTGGGATCCATAGTGAGTTTAGGACCAGCCTAGGCTACAGAGCGAGACTCCGTCTTCAAAACAAAAATTCTGTATTATGCCAGCAACATATCAAACGTCTTACGTTTACCTTCCCCAATGCACACACTTTTTTTTCAGTGCTGGGATCAAATCAAAGGGCACACATACTAGACAAATGCTCTACAACTGAGTCGTATCCCTGGCCCTTACCATGTCTCTTGATGATTTTCTCTTGTCCTTGATTTAATCTCATAGGGTTTTTTTTGTTCAGTAGGTTAAACTATTTATAAATATGTGTACATACACCACCCTCTCTCCATATAGTCTGTGTAAACATATAGTACTGTATTACAAGCCATCTTGTTTTGTACAAGTATTACTTTATGACATTCGCACAACAGCATCCCCTCTTGATGTATTTTAGAAACATATCCCCTTTCATGATGTTACAATTTGAACCCTTCACTTCTCCGGCACTTTTCTAACTCTGGCTTTGGGTATGCCAATTTTATTGACATTTTCAGAGAGCTGTTGGGTTTGTTTCTCTGTATTCTGTTGTTAATCACTGCTCTAATCTTTATGCTTTCTTTTCTTCTACTTGCTTTGGATTTAGTTTGTTCTTTCTTTTAGGTCCATGAAATAGAAAGTTAGGTTCAGGCTTTCTCTTTAAAAAAAAAAAGTTTATAGCTGTAAATTTTCTCCTGACTACTGTTTTGGTGTGTTATAATTTTATTTTCATTCATATTATAGTATTTTCTAATTTCCCAAGTTGAATTTTTAAAATTAAATATCATAATTTGATTTCATTCTGGTTTAATCCTCAGTAGTCTTAAGTTATAAAAATAGTTATAGTGAACTATTTACATTACTGAATTAAAATTTTCCAAAAGGTATTAATAAAAGAGGAAATGTCTAACAGGTGGTAAAATCCTGATATTTTATGGCCTTTTCTGTGTTAGTCTCAAACATTCCAAGCATAATTGAAAAAAAAATTCTCTAGAGTTTTTAAGTTTTATTTTCCACCCAGTGATGTTTTTTGGCCTATTACTAAGCAAGGTCTTCCAACAAATACACAATTATCTTTGAGGGAGACAATGTAGTGGCACTTTTCATATCACTGTATTTTTTAATTTCCTGTTTTATTTCTTCATTGACTTGTCAGTTCTTTAAGAGTATGTTGCTTAATTTTTACATATTGGTGAGTTCTTGAAATATTCTTCTGTCATTGATTTCTAACTTCATTCCATTGTATTAGAGAAGATATTTATTATGATTTAAATCTTTAAAATTGAAGCTTATTTTGTAGTCTATAGTGTGTACCCAAGAAAGTTCTGTGTGCACTTGAGAAAAATGTTATCTTCTGCTGTTGGGTGAAACACTCTGTGGATATCTATAGTTATTTGTGATTGGTGTATGCCATTGTTCAAGTCTTTTATTTCCTTGATAATTGTTCTATTTTTTCAGTCATTATTGAAAGTGAGTGTAGACATTTCCAGCTATTATGGTAGAATTGTTTCTTTTAGCACTGTTAAAACTTTGCTTGATATATTTTGATATTGTATATGAATCTACATACTTTATATGTTTATAATTATATATTCTTGATAGACTGACTTACCCTTAAGTAATTTCTTTTGTAATAATCTTTGTCTAAAAACCCAGTGTGCCTAATACTAGTGCAGCCAGTCTGATTCTCTGTGGGCTCCTGTTTTCATAGAGTGCTCTTTCCATCCATTCTCTTCAACTCATTTGTGTTTCTGTTCTAAAGAGTTTCTTGTAGTTGCATGTTATGTTTTTATTCTCTCAATCTCTTAATTGGAGAGTTTAATCCATTTACTCTTAAAATAATTACTGCTAAATATACTTTTGCCACCTTCCCATTTGTCTTCTGCATGCCTTTTGCATATCAGATTCTCCATTGTTGACTTTTTGTTAGATATTTTTATTTTTAGTTAATCATTTGATGTCTGCTTCATTTCTTTTACCGTAGATCTTTAGTTCTCTGGTGTTTTCCCTGGGAACTCTAGCTAACATTAATTATAGCAGTCTAGTTCAGATTAAAACAATTTACTTACAAACATGAACAATGCTTTTTTCAATAGCAAGCACTATTCCCTCTTCATGTTGTTACTGTCACATATTACATATTTATACATGTGGGTCATCGTCATGGATTTATATTCTTGTTATATTTAAGATCTAGACATAATTACTGGTTTGTGTAGTTATCTTTAAAACACAGGAGAAAATTGGAGTTGCTAGCCAAAATGCATTACTGTTGACTTACATATTTAGAAATCTTATTATAGGGTACTATAACAAAATACCTTACAATTGAGGGCTTTCTAAACAACAGAAATTAATTTCTCATAGTTCTGGAGACTGGCAGTCCAGGGTCAAGAAACCATAGATTCAGTGTCTGGTGAGTGGCAGTTCTTTATATCAATAGGTAATCCTTACCTAGTTAAGGGACAAAAAATAAAAAGTGTCTTCCTAGATTCTGTTTTATAAGGCCACTGATACATTTATGATTGTGGAACTCTCTGATCTGCTGATCTCCCAGTGGCCTTACCTCTTAATGTCATCTCATTGGGATTCAATTTCTTCTTTTTTATGATTTTTTTTCCCTTAGTCCTAGGATTATAGGTGTGCGCCACCACACCCATTTTTATGTGGTACTGGGGAATTAACCTCAGAGCTTTGCTAGGCAAACGTTTTAACTGCTTTGCTCTTCCTCCAATCTGGGGATTCAATTTCTACATGTGAGGTTTCAAGGGACACATATTTTGTGCCAATTTGATTTATTACATAATATTTTTTTCCCTTCTAACATGAATGACTCCCTGTAGTAGTTCTACTACAAATGCATATATACTTTTTGTTTAACTGGGTATTTTGGGGTTTCTCTCATTTTGAGAAATGATTTTGTTGACTATGGAGTTCTTGACTGATAGGTGGGGTTTTTTTTGGCGCTTTCAGTATTTCGTTTCATTGCCTTTTGGCCTTCAAATTTTCACTGCTACTTAACAGATTGCTTCTTTCTTACTACCTCCAAGTTTCTCTTTTCTGTAACTTCCTACAGTTTGATGATAATATTTCTGGAGGAGGATATTTTTGGTTTTAGCCTAGTTACATTGTTGATATTTTTAGCTTTGTAGATTCATATCTTTTCAATTTTTAAAATGTTGTAGCTACTTCTTTTTTCCGATTTTTTTCTTTTTTTGTTCTTGAACTGTCATTACATGTATGTTAGTGTTCTTGATGGTATCTTATATGTCTCTTCGCTTTGTTCACATTTCTTCATTCCTTTTTCTTTCAGATCTCCAGACTAGGTAATTTCAAATGATATATCTTTATATTCGTTAATTTTCTTCTGTTCAAATCTGTTGAGTCTTACTGAAATTTTCATTTTAGTTATTGTACTTTTCAAGTCTAAAAGTTTGGTTAGTCCCTATTCTGAATGATATTCTCAATTTGGTGAATCATCATTCTCAAACTTTCTCTTAGCTCGTTTACATGCTCTTTGAGGATATTTAAATAGTTACAGTATTTGTCTAGTAATTCTAATATCTAAACTTTTTCAGAGACTGGTAATTTTTGTATTTTTCTTGTTCCAGCCAAACTCTCTTCTTTGAAAGTGTCTGGTTTTTTAATGGTAGACATTTAAAATATATAATGTAACAGACTCTCCTACCTCTTCAGAGTTTGTTTTTGCTTCTTGTTGAGGTTGGCTTTTTCGAGTGGCTTTTCTGAACCAATTTTGTAAGCGTATAGTTTTTGCTGTGTGTGGTCACTGGAATCTGCTTAATTTAGTGGTTAGCTGATGTTTCTGAAAAGATTGCTAAATTACTTAAAATCAGGGATGATGAGGTCAATGTTTATTTATGTAACAAGGAACACTTAAAGGTTACCATACATATAGAGATATTAAAAATTAAAGTAGAAAATAACAAAAATTTGTTTGCTTAGGATTAATTGTTCATAATATTTGAAATAAAACTAATGCTATGATAAAAATTATGCAAACACTAAACTCAATTTATAGGGTATCCCAAAACTCACCTTACATAGGAAAAATTAACACACCTTTGGGGTACCATAGAAGCATATAAACATGGATATATGTACATGTGAATATGTCCATGTATATACACACATATGTCTATATGGATGTATGGGGTCCCAAAGATGTGTTATGTGTTAATTTTCCCTATGTAGGGTGACTTTTGGGATACCTTATATATCGAGTTTAGTGTTTGCATAATTTTTCATACCAAGTATTTGCCAGTTGGCACATGCCTTCACTTTCCAGCTAGGTAGTTTACAGCCCTTTCTTAGCCTTTACTTCCTGAGGTGAGAATTTAGGACCTTCTTTCTGGTCATACACATTGTCCTCTAGCTTCTAAGGCAAGGATCTCCAGCCCCAGGGCCTTGGACTGGTGCAGGTCTATGGCCTTAGAAGAACAAGGCCCCTGGGACAAATGAGTGGTGAGCAGATGAGCCTGAGCCACACCCCACTTCCTATCAGTGTACTCCTGTTAGGTTCTAATGTTGCAGCTGATCTGACCGAAGGCAGAGCTTTGCTGCTTGTTCTCCACCTCTACCATTTACCATTTCAGAGCTGTCCTCTAATAACTACTACCTGACTAGTACATTCCTACATCCCCATCATACCCCTCCTCCTTTGGAGAATGATCTTGAACTGAACTGGTCCCTGAGGTCAAAAAAATGGGGGGAAACCACTATTTTAAGGCATACAGGGGACTTTTCTGTGCCCTTATTCTTCATAGTATCTTATTCCTCATCTCTCTTCTCAAGCTTCGTGATTTATCACTTGGTTGCCCAAACCCTTATTACTTGCCAATTTAGTACCATATAATAATTTTGCCTATAAATGTTTTAAGCAAATATACTCTGTCGCAGAGAGTTTTGAGTTTAGTAAAGTAAAAGCTCCGTCTGTGGGCTGGCTAACAGATCAAACGAAACAACCTTTTTTTTTTTTTCTTTGTTGAGAAGAGGATCAGCTCTTTCTCCTGCAGTCTCTGATATCTAGACCAATAATTTAGGTTGTCACTTCAAGGCTCTGGAATCAGCTCAGTGCTGCTGATTCTGAAATGCTTACTTGATTACCATAAATTTTGATTGGTGTCCAGAGTTCAACTAAGGTTGGTGAATCTGATAGGTTTTGCCCGATTTTTTACCAAGGAAGTTTGGGCCTTTAGGGTATTATGTCCTGCACTTTTCTTTGCTTTTTTTTTTCCAGAATGCTAGATAATTTAAATATACATTGTGACAACCTCATCACATTGCTTCAATATTGATAATCATATGTAACTTTCAATATTGTAAGACAGATCTTTTCTTTATAGAGGTTATGCAAATATTAAGATATTTCATATTTAGCTTGCCAAAGAACTATATCGCATATAAAAGGAAGATTAGATCTAATTTTCAGCAGTGTTAAGAATGGCCAGCTCACTCATAGTCTGTCAAAAAATTTTTTACTGCAAGCTAAAGAGTCTGTTCCACTCAATGTGAAAGTTAAATGTCCTAGGGCTCAAGTCTGTAGTAGAAATGTGATGTAAAATGTAGTAGTTAGGCTTTAAATCTTCAGATTTGAGCAGGGTAAAGAAGCCTGTAGTTATAGTCTCAGCTACTCAGATGGCTGAGGCAGGAGAATTGCTTGATCCCAGGACACTGAAGACAACATGGTAACTGACTCAAGAACACAAAAGGAAAAAGCAAACTTCACTTGGGCATATTCACATTGCAGTTGTATGACCATTTCCCTATAGTTTATCATATCAGTAAGAATGTAACAGATACTCCTACATTTTTCCCAAAGCTGTAGCCATTTGTGAAGTTATCCGATTGAAATATAAAGCTAGTAGAAAGTCTCAAGCAATACTTTGAGTTTGCATTCTTTTCCCATGCATATGCAAAGCAGTATGAACTCCAGGAAATCAGCTGTGTTCTGCTTCACTTACCTCATCAGTAAAATGGGACTGGCAATAATTGTACTTAGTCACATAGGTTTGTTACATAAACTGAATTATTATCCATTAAATACATAAATAAACCTTAAGTAAGTTACAGGTACAGCTTATCAAGTGCATGTCTTTTTAGATAGGGAAATATCTCCAGGCTTTCCAGCTGCACCCACTTGCTGTAGAGCTTACTGGTGAAATAATTTTGTTGGGTAGATTCTCAAGAGAAAAATAGGCGACATTTGTGTGCAGTTTGGAAGGTCAGTTTCTTATTGGTGTAATGCATCCTGGAGTGTAATGATGTGGGAGACCAGGATGATGGGTAATATGGTGGGAGGTAAGGCTGAAACAGTGGGAAAATCAATTGGTGTAGATGCTTGGGAGCTACTGAAGAGATTGAAACAGGAGTGCCTTCTGGTCTCATTTGTATTTGGGCTACAAACTGTGGCAGAAAATTGGAGGACTGTTGTAGAAGCAAGAGACAAGAGGACTGGTAGTGACTAGTAGCTTTTTTGTTGTTGTTGTTTTTGTTGTTGAGACAGGATCTCACTCTGTATTCTGGGCTGGTCCTGAACTCACTGTGTAGTCCATTCTTGCCTCAAATACTTGGCAGTCCTCCTGCCTTGGCTTCCTGAGTGCTAGGATTACAGGCATTCACCACCACACCTGGTTTATATGATGCTAAGGAATCGAACCGAGTCCTTGTACTTGCTAGGCAAGCACTGTAACTGCTGAGCTGCACTCCCAGTCCCCTAGTCCTTTTATTTTTAAAAAGTCACATATGTATTCCTGTATTCATCTGATAAGCCCTTATTTTGTGAAAAATCTTTTAAAATAATTTTTCTATGACACAGGCACAATTTATTGAAATCTGAAATTAACACTTGATCTTAGTTAAAATACCAAGAAGCAATTGAAATCTAAAATTAAAACACCAGCTAGAGAATTATTATTTGTTTGAACCTTGGCTTTTTCTTAACAAAAATAGTCATCAAACATTTTAAGTATATAAACCACATATTACCTATGGTCTAATAAAGGAAAGGAAACATCAATTTTATTAAAGAAATTAAAATGAAAAAGATAACTATATTACTTGCCAAACATACTGTGCTACATTTATTGCTCCTCAGCTCTCTGTAAGTCACAGAACTATTCATACCCAGAGTAGCCAACTAGCAGCATGCAGCAACAAGCCCTAAAAAGCTGGGGATGAAAACAGTAGTTTTGGGCAGGAGTCATAATAGCTCAGTGGTTTAAATGTTCTACTGTCAAGTTCAAGGCCCTGGATTTGACTCCCGAGCACCACGTATAAGCTGAAGGATGAGTCGGGATTGTCTTGTGTTCAAGGCTAGCCTGGGCTACATAGTAAGTTTAGGACTAGCCTATCATACAGATTGAGACTCTTGTCTCAATGAGGGAAAAAAAAAAAAAAAGGAATGAAAAGAAAACAATAGTCTTTAAAGGAAAACTTGACAGACTAACAAGTTACATTCTCATTTTATGTTTTTCTAACTCTGCTTATTTAATAACTTTTAGTCTCAAATATGTAGATCTTTGTATTGGTTTGGCGTTTTTCAGACAGAAAAAAATTAATCAGCAGTTTTATTGTTATTTTGCCTCTTAAATATTTTAAGCTTAGTGAAAGTAGAATTTGAAACCTTAGCTTGAGGGTGTTTTCCATGGTATTGTTATGCATTTTTACACTGGTCGTATAGAATGGTATTCTCTGATATTACCTGCGCACAAAGTGCCATAAAATGGGATTTTAACATCCACTTAATCTGAAGTACAGAACCACAGTGACCTCTTAAATGTATTTAAACTATATTATTAATACATAAATAATGGGCAGATTTATTTCTGTAAAGCAGACTGGGGAAACTGGAAAACATTAAAAACACCTGAAGTATACACACACATACAAGGTACAATATGTAACTGTTTCTAACTACAACTATTTTTGGATAAATACGAATTTAACTGCCTCCAAATAAGCATGCTTTTTGACATGTGAAATTGAGATTCCATATGTTGTCGCTAGATGGTAAATTCAATATAAATAACAATAAAGAAACTACATATGGTAAGCCTGGGAATCAGAAATTGGCTTTAAGATTCTAAAATACAGACCTTTCTTGCACGCACACGGATGTATTAATTTTAAATTTGTTTCTTTTTGATCTTTTAATTACCAAAAAAGATTTATTGGCTAATTTTCGGAAGGCAAGTATTTGAAAAGTTTTGCCAAATACTGTCTTCTTTAAATGACTGTATGGTAATGAAAAGTTAAGAGGAGAGCCAAATTAGATTGAATAATTGTTCAGTCATGTGGGTCAGACTGGCTGCATAGCCTGGTTGTTAGACTGATTGCTCAAATTACATTGCCCGGGGTCCTGCACTTGGTTGGCTGTCTTCTCAGATCTTAACAAGGTTCTGGGAATTTCTTTTTCTGACAAAGTTTGCTTTGTTTTCCCCCCTCCCCCAACACCTCCAGGATGCTTCATCTGCAGACATCAGAAAAGCCTATCGTAAGCTTTCACTAACTTTACATCCAGACAAAAATAAAGATGAAAATGCAGAAACTCAGTTTAGACAAGTAAGTGAATATGCTATATGTGTATATATATATATATATATATATATATATATATATGTATGTGTGTGTGTGTGTGTATTTTGCTACAATTGTGTTAATGTTTATGATAGAAATATTAACTTGCATGTAGAACATTTCCACTTGAAAATGAAGTCATAGATTAAACTATAGCATGCTGTTTTTCAGTTTTTTAATGAAATATGTTTTTACCAACATCTATAGTAGAAGCTCTAAATTTTTGGGTGTATCATTATAATTCTCTTGTCTAAATTACAGATTTTGTTTTTTAAAAGCATATTTCAAGATAAACTACTTTGCCATTTTTCACAGACTAATTTTGATATGGTGCATTTTTTAAGCTCTTCAGGTACTATCAGAAGCACAAACTGTTGCTTATAATTTAAATTGTGTCTTGTTTATTGCATATATGGGCGCATAGAGTTTTCTGCATGTGTGTTATAAAGCTTTCACCCTCCTACGTGATTTCTTATGGTTGAGACTATTTTTATTTTAAAGTAATGCTTCTGTTTTAGTTGGTGGCGATTTATGAAGTTTTAAAGGATGATGAACGAAGGCAGAGGTGAGTGTTCATTTGTGCTTTTGAATTAAGATTTTATAGCCACAGCTTTTCAAAGAAATGTATTGTCTCATTAAACACTTTATGTAAGTTAATATTTTGTTCCTTTCAAGAAATGTAATGTTTTTCAAATGCTTAGAGTAGAGTTACCTTCTATTGAAAATATATTCATGAGGTTGATCCCATTCTTAGAGACTTTAGGATCATGAGTCGTAACATTAGACAATTCTGCTTCTTGAGATAAAATTTTCAGTATGACTGTTTATACCCCAGGAATTACAAATACCACTTGACTTCAAACAAATGTCCATTCTTTTCAATATATCAATAATAGTCCCTATCTGTGTTTAATGGTCTTTTTCCCCCTCTGTTCCTTAAATGTTAAAATTAGCCTGTTAGCATTAGTCAAGTTGGTATGCTTTGTTAATGTTTCTTCACTCTCAAATAAGTAACACTGTTCATGAGTGAGAAAATAGACTTGGATAAACCTGTAGAAGATAGAGGTAGCAGAAAAAAACGCTCTTCTTCCTAATTTTTTTTTTTCATTCACCTCCCTTAACCTGCTGCCGTGATTCTGTGCTTAGGGTTAAACCTCAGAGTGGAGTAGCCCCTCACTCTGAGACTTTTCTGTGCCCCTTCCAGAAGAATGGTCATATATATATTTATATAGCAGGTTATGATGCCAGGGACTTAAAAGGAGATTACATAGAGGCTCCTTGACGCCTACAGAATGTGTGGAATGCAGATACAGTTGTACAGGCTTCCACGTTTTGCTTTTTAATAAACTCATAGTAAGAAATACACTTTCAGTAATTTTTCAGGACAGATACACACACCTGAAAAAAAAAAGTTTCACAGAACACTTACTGTGTGTAAAAAAGATCGATTTTTCTATTCTGGAACTATGTAGTTGCTGTCCCCCTTCCCTCAAATAACACTTGTTGTGGTCCACAGTGTCTCCTGGTGAGCCACGTCTGAAATGGGAAGACGGTACTCTACAGTGAGAGTGCTTGTCGGAGAGAGCACTCAGGTGTCTGAGGTTTAGGTGAAGCCAGCCTGTGTTTCTCTGTGGCACTGATCCATCCTAAAGACAACCCACAAGTTTAAGTTATGTAACATTCTGAATCTTCCTTCAACTTTATTGTCTGGAGTTATTCTGTATCTGAAAATGTTAGAAACTGTTTCTGAGTTTCATCTTAACTATGTCATTTGTCAGTTTGTCAAATTAAAAAGCAAAAGTGTTCTTTGCTTTATAATAAGAGCTGGCATTGGTCCAGGTACCGTAGCAGACATTCCTCTGATTTGAGACATCTATAATGTTGAAAGAGTCCTGGAAATGTGTTGAAAGAAGTTTTGGTCATTCTGTGCATATTTTCTAGTTGGTTTCTTTCAGTGAGCCCATGGTTTTGTTTCACAGATCAGGAATTTGTCTAGAAAGATGGTTTTATTTAGTCTCCCAATGTCTGTACCATCAGATTTTGTCTTTGTGTTTGTTATCCTAGAAGTCAGTAAACTTTGTAACCGTTTTAGTTACTGAAATCACATCTATCTTTTCATGGCAAGTCACTTCTTATGTATATAAATTGTTTTTTCATTAAACTGGCTCTTCTAACAGTATCTCTGTAGGATTGGTTTCCTCTGCATTTATTTTAGAGTATTGATAGAAAAAATGGATCTGACAGTTATACGAACAGCTGTAATAGTTCTGCCCCTTGAGGCACAAGTAACTCTTTGGTAACTGGTTTTCCTTGAGGCAAAAGTCTTAACTAATAAAGCTGAGAATCACTTCTCTAAAGCTTGCGCCTGAGGCCAGGTGACCTATGAGTATTTAAGCATGTAAGAGAAAGCCATCTCTGCAGACAGTTACCTACTGTTCATAATTCTTTAAAAAAGAGCACAGTCAGCTTTATGGTTTTTATAATTTTCATATTTGTATTAAAAGTGATTGTATTAAAGGTGATTTTTGATAACTCAGTTGTTTATCATAAGTATTCGTTGACTGAGTGCTTTGGAAAGTATAATCTTCCAGGAATTTGTAATTTGGAAAATTGTTATGAAAATTTTCCCTATTTATTTCTTTTACATATAGTTGTGTTTTCACTGAAATTAGATGCATAATTTGTATTTGTTACAAAAGAAAATAGCACTGGAATAAATTAACAAAGTGAGTAACTTTTTAATGGGTAATCTTTTTCTTTTTTTAAAGAAGTTTTTTTCTCTTTTGTGTTAGCTTTATTTGGATATAATTTGCAACTATAAAAATTATCTTCTGGGGCTAGAGGAATGGCTCAGTGGTTAAAGGGCTTGCCTAACAAGCACTAAGTCAAGCTCTAAATACCCGAGTTCAATTCCCCAGCACCACATAAACCAGGCATGGTGGCGCACACCTGTAATCCCAGCATTGGGAGGCTGAAGCATGTCAGTTGTCTTGAGTCCAGGGTCAGCCTGGGATTCATAGTGAGTTCAGGACCAACCTGGGCTACAGAGAGAGACCCTGTCTCAAAAAAAAAAGTCAGTATCTGAGTGTACAAATCAATGATTTTTAGTAAAAATACGGAGTTATGGAAAGCACCACCACAGAATCAGTATTGTGAAACTTTCTTTTGTAACATTTCCATTGCTTCAAAAAATTTCCTCCAGCCCGTTTCAACCAATATCCACCCTGACCCTCCAGCTGAGGCAAATACGTACCTAGTTTATGCACTTAGAAATTTATCCTTTCTGTCCATTTCACATAAATGAAATCATGCCATGTATGGTTTTTGCATCTGGCTCATCGTCACATTGTAGCATATTCCAGAAGTTCATCCTTTTTATTGCCTAATAGCTTTCCTTTGTATGGATGTTCCATTTTTGTTTATCCATTCACCAGGAATCCTTGGTGGGTTGCTTATGCTTCTGGTGATAATGAACAATGCTACTGTAGTCGCATATATAATTCTTAGTGTGGACATGTGCTTGCATTTCTCTTAGGTAGATTCTTAGAAGTGTAATTGTGAATAAACTTTTAAGCACCCTCCCTTCCCACAGAGATACAAACTGCTGCATGAAAATGACAGGTTTTCCTGATTAGTATTTGACAGGCTTCTATAGCCCCTTATTCTAAACTCTTGAGCTAACTTGCTCAGCTATGTTCCAACGTAAAATCCATAAAATTGCACTAAGTTTTAGCTAGAGTACCGAGGACTTTACTCAAGTTGTTACACATATTCTAGTGTAATAATATTAACATGTTTACTTTTGCTTAAACTTCATGGTAAATTTTAACCAGTATTATTTTGCTAATCTAATTGTGCAACTTAGATTTTTTGTCTTTTATTTGCTAGTATATTTGTATAAGTTGTATGTATTTTTAGCTTAGTAAATAAAACAAGTTTTATTTGTACAGTAGAAAGTATGTTATTAACCTTAATCTGAAAAACGTTTTATACATCCATTACCTAGTTATTATAAATTTGATTATAGACGTGTTCAAATCAAAATTAATTTTAAAATAAGAATAAGAACTCTTATTTTACATCTTGTCTAATTTGGAGATATGAAGCCCCTGTTAAATGTGATTTAGAAAGGGCAGTTTTTGACATAGATGTGTTGCTTTAA
Source organism: Ctenodactylus gundi (assembly GCA_004027205.1). Classification (NCBI taxonomy): domain Eukaryota; kingdom Metazoa; phylum Chordata; class Mammalia; order Rodentia; family Ctenodactylidae; genus Ctenodactylus; species Ctenodactylus gundi. Next base: position 104,221 of record PVKB01001601.1, read on the forward strand.
AAGTGTAAGATTAATTAATTTATTGTATGATGTCTGTACAAGTAATTTTACTGGAAGGATTAAATCCCATCTAAATATAAACTCTGTCATTGTTTTAATAAAAAAAATTGAGCTTTGTAGAACAGGAGCTTAGAGTTGAGGCAAATGCAGGATTTATTCATTCATTTTCATAATACATGAATTCTCTATTTTATTTACATAATTACTATTTTATATTTTAATTTATGTTAATATTTTAAGTTTACATGAATGTTTTTAGCCGCTAATGCAAAACTTTTAAAGTTCACCTATTTTATATTAGGCTCATTATGTTTGATGAATTGCAAATTCTAATATATACCTCATTAATAATTATGCAATCATTATTTTGTTTATCAAATACATTTTAAGAAAATCAAATGAGGCAAACATGTTAAATGTGTGGAATTGATCAGGAAGTGTTTTAGTTTCTAAGAATAATAGCTTTCTGATTTCTATGATTTGTTTTGCATTAGTGTTACTTTTATCATAAAGATTTACTTTAGCATAACTTAGAACACAGTTAAACATTTATACATTTTTAATCTGGTTTTAACATAGTTAAAAACACGAAGTTCTAACCCATAGTTAAGACTATCTATTTTCGTGATGCTGGAGAAGAGTGCTTATATCATTCTCAGTTGCAGAGTATCTTAACATTTATGTGGTTAAATGTTATAAAAGCATAAAATGTTTTAAATTTTATTGTCAGTACAAAGTTTTTTATTAAATAACTTAAGATAGTGTCTGTCTGTATTTTAAGTAGATTTGTCTTTTCAGTATTTCATCAGGAAAACTGTAACTTATCTTTTAAAAGGATATATTCTAAAAAGCAAATTTTAATACAAGCTGTGTTCCCTTAAAATGGCTAATCGCATAAGCCATAATGTTCATTGATAGTAAAATCAATAGAGCATTGATTCTAAGCTTAATCCTTGGCCACTGTTGTTAAGAATGGCAGACATAGAGTAGTAAATATCTGGTTGTGTTTAATGTCTTCAGTGCATGAGGTTTTGCAATCCTGAAGGTAGTTCTACACTAAATACAATTTATATAAGGAGGAAAAATAGTACTGTTCATAGATACTTAGTATTTTCAGCAATGATCCTGATGAAATATTTGATAGAAAATTCATAGCCAAGAGTTTGATAGTGCTTTCTTCTAATTTAAAGCAAATTTAAATCCTGTGGTTTCTCATTAGGTCATATAAATCTTTGTCTTTTAAAACAAATTTACTATTTAGTAATACTATTAGGGAATTTCCTCTCCCTGAGATGTTCAGTATTATTAATGATACTTTTTGCATTAAGTTATATCATGACAGATTTGCTGAAAATAATGACTTTATATTCACTTTTTCCCCTTCAACAATCTGAAATACAATAAGATTTAGAATAAATTTTGGACGGAATACTCATTGAACTTTAAATATTGTTGTACTAATTGAAACCGTTTTACTTCTCCATGTCAAATTTAAAATGAGCTAATTTTCTAAAGACAGATTTAAATATAAAGTTTTGAGACAGGATTTTTATGAAGTTACATCATATCAAAGTTAATAGTCAAGCACTTCTACAATATTGAAACAGGATACTCTCCTCAAATTTTGTCTTGCCCTGCTATTATACAATATTTTAATTTGTAGGCTCTTGTGAAATAGATTTGCCTTTTAATCATTTAGGACTAATTAGTGGTCCTTGCTTTTAGTATTTGGTTATTCTGATCTAATAGCATTATTAATAATGTAGGTTGAATTAAAAGTCAAGTTTTAACAATTTACTAATAAAATATATTTTGCATTAATAATTGTTGTTTTTCTACTAAAAAAAGAAGTTGCCTTTAATAAACCCTCTGCTTTATTTTTTAGCATATCTCCAAGGTATCAGTTTAATAACTATCAAAGTAGCTACTGCAGTTGTTGCATTTAAATTGATTTACATGTCAAGACTGGCAGTTTAGCAGCTGTGCTATTATTCCTAGATCGGTCAATTTACTTGAGAAAAACCTACTACTGAGTTCTGCTGACCTGCCTGACAATATAGGCCCTATTTCTATTCCTGTAATTAGGCCCACAACTAACTCAGAATATTTTTAATTAAAATATTTTGGTCAATGTGTTGCACCAAATTAGGCCTTTCAGTGAAGATTTAATTCTGGAAATAGTGTGATTAGAATATTTAATGAGTTGTGTTCAATTAACATTATCAAGTTGTGTTGAACATACACTGTTTGTATGTGACTATTTTGAGTTTCGGAATCTTAAATGTTACTACCTATTTTTAACACTAAAAACAAATGCTTCAGTAGCTAGCAGATACAGTTAAATTCACCTGAAATTTTGAAGAATGTTTTCTACAAGAAAGTTGATTTTAAATGCATTACATGGAAAGCTTTTACTTTTTAATATTTTTCCCTTCCAGCAAAGCCAAAAATGAGGAAATTGCTATTGAAATGTTTATAAATAAACAATAACGTTGGGAACTCTGACATAAACATTGGATATTTATTTATTCCCATCTAATTTTAGAATTTTTTTGTTTTCTCAGGAAACATAAGCAGTACAAAATCAAAAGATGCTAATATTACAGGTTTTTATGTTGTTTAAAAGGCTTTGAAAAAATGTGTAAAAATATATAAGCCTGAACCACCATACTTTGAGGGAGAAATAAAAACACTGAAATTTTATCCTGAATTTGTTCAATAAATATGTAATTCATGAAAACAGGCAGCTTTGATCTCAATTTTTATCTTGTTATCAGTCATTTCTTTTGTTGCTAATGTCTGTGGTGGGTTTTTCCTGCAGCCACGTAGACAGGTAGGCCATGTGTGCCCCCTTCGGGTTAGACGTTGTTCCAGGACCACGTCACTCAGCAGATCTTATATCCGCAGTGGATCATTGCGGTGCAACTTCTTGATGATTGTCAGTTGCAAGAGCCACATAAGAAGCTTTGAATTTACTAGACTTTGTACTGCTGGCTAGTGTATTTGGGAGAGAGACTTTCTCATTTCTCTTTGAAAATATAGGTATAAATAATTTTTGTGCTTATTTAAATTCCCCTTGAAACTCTCTTGTCTTTGCTACTGTAGGTATGATGATATTCTAATCAATGGACTTCCAGATTGGCGGCAGCCTGTGTTCTACTACCGGCGAGTGAGAAAAATGAGCAATGCTGAGCTGGCATTACTCTTGTTCATTATTCTCACAGTGGGTCATTATGCTGTGGTTTGGTCAATCTACCTGGAAAAACAACTGGTAAGTACCAGCAGTCTAGCCAATGATTTAGCCTTCTGCATTGTATATGGAATTTCAGATATTTATTTCTCAAGTAATAAAAATTTTTATTTTTCTATTTGTGTACTCTTCATTCTAATAGTTTCTTATACTCAGTGTTTTTTTAAAAACTCAATACTGTTTATCTATAACTCAGTAAAATACAAAATAAGGAAGTACCCTTTTTAAAAATATAACACTTGAGTTTGTCATGAGGCTATGAAAGTCCAACTGTCTTACTGAAATTTAGAAAGTTTTCTTAATTATCACATTCTAATATTGTTTAATATAAGACTCATTCTAAAATTTTTTTCATAGGCCCTCATATAATTAATACTTTTAAAACATTTTACCTGAAATTACTTTACTTTACTAAAAAATGACACTTCTGTGATCAAACATGCCACTATCTAGTTTCTCCTGCTGTGGATTTTTGTTTGTATGCTAAGTGTACATATTTGTTGGTATTCATGAATTAGCATGTGTGTACTTACTCCTTTTGAAGTAACATTACTATAAAGTTGCATGAGTGAAAAATAGTAAGTTGAAATGCTTTCTCTTCTTAGAAGACTTTGATTGCCATGGAGATGCACGTGACTGACAGTGCGACCTTCGTGTGTGTTTAAGGCCTGGGTGCCATGGCAACAGTTATTGTGAAAGATCGATGATTTTACTTAATCGCGTTGGACCCTACATATATTTGCATAAATGCTCCTCTAAAATGTGTACCCTTTGCAGAAGAGTCTTGATAATATAAGAAGAGATCATGTTAATGATAATCTATAACCATGATTCTTTCCATATTAAGGATGAACTGCTTAGTAGAAAAAAGAGAGAAAAGAAAAAAAAGACAGGCAGCAAGAATGTGGATGTATCAAAACCTGCTGCTTCAGAAAAAAATGAAAGGTAGGCACATATAAAGATGTTTTAGATTTGAAACTTTTAAAATATCTTTAATATTAAGTGATTCAGCTGCCAATACCCATATCCAACGTGTTCTCCTTTACATCTATGGTAGGTGTAAAAAGATTAACGTGCCAGTTTATAAGGTAAATTCTACTCTTAAGCAAAACTTCACATTTTATCTCCTCACATACTGGTCAGATTCTTGTAGTTCAAAATTTCAAACTGAACTTAACAAACAAAGTCTAACTAGGAGAATCTGCCTTTTAGCTCAGGAATGACAGTATGTGTAGAGGCAGTGATATGCAGTACTCTAAAAAGATACCACCATTTCTCGTATTGATTTATAGAAAGAAATGAAGGGTTTAAATAGTTGACACAGCAGGGCATGAACTGGATCAATGTGGGATAGAGATCAGAGACTCTTCTGCCTGTCTTCTGTTCTGATGACATCAGTGAGTAATGCTTCAGTGAACTGCAAATGACATTAATTTTTATGCATTGGTTTGTTTTTGCTGCAGTCTTCATATCTGGTTATGAGCACTTGGGAACACTCTACTGTGGCTTGTCCTTTAGAGCTGAAATGATCATATGGTTTAAGAATTTGTTTTGTAGAAGTGACAAAAAGCCCAGGTTAGATAGAGGGATTTTGTATTTTTATCTTTATAACCTGTTACTAGACTCTTTCCTCAAAATCATCCTAGATTCTCTTAACTTATCATATATATTGCATTTGTTGTAACTACTATATTTCATGATAAATTGAAGTCAAATTAAGTGATCATTGGCATACGTATTTCACTGAACATTTTATTTTTGTTGTTGTTGAAATAGACTTTCAAAAAGAATTCATGATCTTCTAAAAAATTTTTGTTTCCCACCTGTTTCAGAATATTTTACTGATTTGTTACCTGGATTTCCCTCCTTTTAGGTTGCTAATAAAACCACAGTGGCATGATTTGCTTCCATGCAAGCTGGGAATTTGGTTTTGCCTTACACTAAAAGCATTACCTCATCTAATCCAGGTAAAATAAGTTTCTTTCATATAGTATTAGATGCTTTTGTTTTTAATTTATAATGAAGTAATTTATGCCCATGCCTGCTTTCTGAATGTTGATACACAGTATGTAATGTTGGTTGAATTAAATAATACTTTTATAAACTAAGCCTAATTTAGAGTAGCTTTAAGATTTTAATTCATATACCTACTTCTATCATTATTTTATTTTGCTTTTAGAACACATTAGAACTCCAAGACACTGAAAAGGAAAAAAAAAATACTGTCTTTAGAACAGACATATAAAGTTAGCTTTTCATCTGCTATTACTATTAAAGATAAAACTAGTAAGAAGGTCGAGATTTCAAGTGACTTCCACCTGTTGTTTTAGTAGTATTTAAATACATAGTGTTGAGAAGGAAAACCAACTTTTACATGAGCCTCTGTTTAATAATGCAAAAAATGTATATTGCTTTCAACTTATTTACAGCATTCAGCAGTGAAGGCATTTGTCTTCTACTGGTAACTGGGGTTTTTGTTTCAAGTTAGACTTTATCAAGCACTCTGCACTCATTTATGTGATGATGCACCTTCTGTGTGCATCACATACCAAGCTTATTTTCTTAAATTATTGCTTAACTAATTTTAATTATTTTATCAGTTAGAAAATTCCTACCATACCAACATAATATTTGAAAATAAATATGAAATGGTTTGTTGTATAAGCTTTAAGGTTCTTTGAGATTGTAATTCTGGAGCAGAAATGTTTCATTTCAGAAATTCAGTTTTTATAAGCCAGGCAGGCGGTCCTACTCACTTTGTGTTCATGTATTAGATTTCTTTTTTTTAATCATCTATGACTCCAGCTTCTGCATTCTGTTTTTCTGTTCTTTTTCATGATAAAAATCTTAGAGTGGAAGGAGAAATGAAATGAAAATTACTAGTGCACTTTTCTGTAGCCTTTGTGAAGTTGTTTTAACAGTTTTCATCCAAATAATTCATGTTAATAATTATTACAGAATCTAATATATTGCTTATGGTTAATAATAAAAATTAAAGTACTTTAGTAATTAAAAGCTCTTAATTTCTTTAACATGACATGGGATAAAAATAAAATTTATGTGCTATATCAGTGAGGTATAATAAGAGAGAGCAAGTAGATTCCTCATAGTATGTATCTTCTAGAAGATGTGGCAGAAAATTATTTTTACGGAAGATTATTTTGGGGGGTTCTGGTTATTTTTTGCCAGCACTAGAATTTTTACAGTAGGAAAACTAGAGAATAGATGAATTTAAAAGTGTTATCATTAAACAGAATAAATAGAATATTCCACATAAAATGGCAATCATCATTTGTAATTTTAATCTATGTAATATAAAATAATGCTTATTTGGTAAAATTAACATTTGAAAATATGCATGTAGGCTATTTTTTATTTTTTGAGTCAGAGTCTCACTCCACAGTCCAGGCTGGTTTTGAGCTTGCCCAGACTGGCCTCCAGCTCTAAGCAATCCCCCTGTCTCAGCCTCCCAAGTACTAAGATTACAGGCATGCACCACCTCGCCCAGCTTATGTGGAGTTGGAGAATTGAACTCATGTAGTTAGTGCTTACCTAAGCACTTGCTAGGCAAGTGCATTAACCTCTGAGGTATTCCTCCAGCCTTCATGTAGGGTATTTACCAAACTAGAACCAGTATCCTATAATGACTGGACTAGATTTGAAGTTTATTTTATACTATCTACCCATGATATTTAGACACAGCAGATTAAATGACAATTTTGCCTTATAAGTTTTTAGAAAATATGCAAGAATAACAAATTTTAGTCTCCTTAAAAACTCTCATTAAACTATTTGATCAACTTTTAAAATTTTTACTTACATTATGATACCTGTTATCTTTCAGCTTTTACATACTTAGGTGTTTCAAGACCTTGGTAGCCCGACTTTTAAATATTGCTCTAATTATTTTTTTCTAATAAATGATGAGAAGCAAAATAAGATGATTTCTTAAGCAGATACTTGCTACTTTATTTCTGCTTTACAAACATAATTGTTTTTCTGGTGGTCACTAAGAAAATAATGTAAGATAGTAAGTTCTTTTGACACATATTTTAAGAGTAAAAGTATTTTAGGTTGATAAATATGGCTAATGAAAGATGTCAGAGACTTATTTAATAGTTGGTATTAAGATTAGATTTTTATTTGTCTGTTGTCGCCTAGGTATTAGTTTCTTTTCTATTGGTTTATCATCCACAGAATTGTTCAGTGTGAATTTATGCCTGTCTCTAACACCAAAGGTTTTTTTTTTTGGTGTTAGAGAAAGCTTTATTTTTGTGTTTTATTTTTATAGGTGTTGCATTTTAATATTTTCCCATTTTACTGATACAGATAAGTGCAAAATTTGAAGTTTACATTAATCTTAAGCATTTTGTGCACATACATACCATGGCAAGGTTACAAGACCTTCCCCTCTCTCCACTTGGTCTTGCCCCTACCCATCCCACCCCTCCCCCAGTTCCCATTAATTTCTACATGAAGTTCTGTGAGATAATTGTGATCTGGGTTTCTCATATATTTCACCTTCTGTTTCTGACTCACTTCACTAAGCATGATGGTACCAAGTTGCCTCCATGTACCTACAAAAGCCTCCAATGTATCTATATGAAAGTTTTTATGTAAATATATATATATATATATATATATATAGAGAGAGAGAGAGAGAGAGAGAGAGAGAGAGAGAGAGTCTCACTCTATAGTTCTGGCTAGTCTTGAACTCACCATGGAGTCCAGGGTGGCAGTGGGCTTACAAGAATCCTTCTGTCTCAGCCTCCCATGTACTGGGATTACAGGCATGCACTACTACACCTGGCTTTTGGTGCTGAGGAATTGAAATCAGGTATTCAGCGCTTACCTAAGCACTTGCTAGTTGTAAATTCTTTACATTGTTAAGTCCTGGCCCCATCTTTTTTCATTACCAAGTTGATCCAACATGAACATAGTTAAAAATTATTATTAAAAATTTCCAGTGTGCGTAACCTTTCCTCCTCAGGATGTATACGTTGTCTAGAAGCAGTGGTTGAGTAAAGAGAAATTTCTTTAGTATCAGTGGCTTTCATCTAAAAAAATTATTTAAGAGAATAAAAGGAGTAGTGCCGTACTTTATATAACTATTTACAGAAGCATCCTCCCTCTCTAGAAGCTTCTGCCATGGTGACGACTGTGGACAGATCTGGAGGTCACCCTCCCCTATGATCAGGGCCCTTCCTTTCTTGCCCCATTGCTTCTGCTTGCTGAGACTCTGTCAGCCAAGCCAACAAAACATTCACATCTAATTAGCAAGAAAAAAAGAACTTCTAAAAGTCAGGGAGGCAATTGTTGAGAGCTGAGTTGCTTGCCCTTCTACTTAGTGTTAATACAGATTTTCCATTGGATGAGACAGCTTACTTTAAGTACTTCAAAACTTAAAAAAAAAAAAAAACTTTTCAGGCAAATGTATTTAACATAGAAAACATATAAACAAATGAGAAGGGATAGAGAAGCTGTTCGGAATTGTTATAAGGGTGAAACACAACTGCTACTGGAGGACAGAAGGATGCGGAAAAGCTAGCATCATCTCACAACCTCATGACATAGAACAAAAATTCTTGTACACTCTCAACAAAGGAAATAAGATCTATATATAAAGACAGAATATAAAGTAGAAATAAGACAATATAAACTAGATTTTTTGGTTTTATTGCTAGATGTAGAAAAGAATTTTAACTCACATCTCTTTATTAGGGTAGGATGTTAGAGGTACATAGACTCATTGTTTCCATCTTTTGTAGATGAAGAATGTATGATACTCAGATGAGTGAAACAGAGTACCCAAAGTGGCACAGCTACTTGACAGTAGAAATGAAAGCAGAAGCATAAAAAGAATATTATAAAAAGCCCCCCCCCAAAAAAAAACACAAATGTTCTCAAACATTGGATAACTAAAACTTTGTATTAAGTATAAAAAGCTTCCTGATCTCAAATACCCTAGGAGAGAATCCAGGCAGATTGTAACTATTATGTGGTTGTAGGAGGATTCTTCTGTTGGATTGGCCTGAATAGATGACTTCTGTAGTCTCATCTGTCTCTTAGTCCAAATGGAAAAGCAGCTTTTAGGTTTTGTATCTTCTGTAATATGAGAGTTTTAGGCAGATGGGGGCAATTTTAATGTCCATTCTATATTCTTTACCATAGTTTTATACATATTATGTGTAATTCAGAGATTGTAGTATTAGTCAACTGAACAACAAAATTTAATACTGAGGTGATCTGACTTCATTGGCATGTTTTTAGAAATGTATGGATGGATATCTTCCTGGGTGGAAGGTTTTGATAAGCTTCAAGCAAAAAAGGAGATTTTTGCCGTTGAACAATTTTTTTAAAAGAGTGACACATCCTTCAACTTTCCCCACCTTCTTCTCCTCAGAGCTCTTCCGTATTCCTTGTTCCCATATTTCCCTGCTCCTGCTACTTTAGATTGGTTCCCTTCTTTTGTAAATTTTCTTTGAATTGCTAAAAAATTTTGAAGTTTATCAATAGTTAGTGATTCTCTCACCTAATACTGGGGAGGATATAAGAGAAGTCAACATCCTCACACACTTCAGATGATTCCCATGCATAGCATAAAGCAAAGGGCACCTCCATTCTGCAAAAGGAAAAAGTGAGTTTTCATGGTGAGCAAGAGCCAATTAATAAAAGCTACTGTTGGGAAGTACTAAGAATTAGGCACATAAAAATCACTTATGAAAATTTTAGTATTTTGTAATAAATACTTAAATCAGAGCTAATAATTAAGGTTTATGACATTAAAATTTTTTTGAAGTTTATATAGAGATATAAAGATAAACTGAAACATGACAGTATCAACTCAGTATGTTACCAGTTAAATGAACTATGGAGAGAGAGAGAGAGAGAGAGAGAGAGAGAGAGAGAGAGAGAGACTGTGTGTGTGTGTGTGTCTGTGTGTGTTTTGAGACAGTAGTCCAGCCTGATTCTGACCTGACCTCAGCACAGGGCCTAGAGCTCAGGCTGGCCTCAAACTCAACATCACCACAGTTCTGCATCATTCTCCTAAGTACTGGGATTACACGCATACACCATCATGTCTAGCTTATGTGGTGCTAGGGAATTGAACCCAGGGCCTTGCACTTGTTGTGTGCTATGCTAGCATTTTAATTGCTGAGCTACACGCCCAGCCCCCCCAAAAGAAATATTTATATGTAGTTTTTCCTCATATCATAGTCCACTAACCTTGGAAATATTATATCTCCAAGGTGTAGGTGAATTACCATTATCATTATGAAGTCTTTAATCAGGCTAACTGAATTCTCATTAAACATTTTTTGTACAAACTTTATTGTAGCACTTTTATTTATATCACAGGTTAAACATCACTAATTCAAATCCAGAATCTGAAATGTTCCAAAATTCAACTTCTTGAGTTCTGACGTGGTGCCGTAAGTCTTAGGGCTCAGTGTATCCCTACTTTTTAAGGTACAGTTATGAAGAGTACAGTCTAGAATCCAGGTCCAGTGGCACAAGGCTGTAATTCCAGCACTGTGGGAGACTGAGGTAAGTTGATCACAAGTTTGAGGCCAGCCTAGTCAAGTTAATGACTAACTGGCACCCTGTCTCCAAGTTAAAAATAAAAAATGGACTGGAGAGGTAGCTTAGTGGCTTAGTGTGAAGACCCTAGACTCGATACCCTGTATCACCAAAAAGTGTGTGTGTGTGTGTGTGTGTGTGTGTGTGTGTGTGTGTTAGGTTATTTTTGCAAGCTGTTTATGGAACAAACTAATTTTGTGTTTGCTAATCTCATGAGGTCCCACCCTCATGGTATCTCATATGGTCGTAAACATTATGTATAATGCATACTCAGAACATGAATGATCACAGTAGACTGATTGATAGGTTGTAGTAACATTCAGACCATCTTGAAATCCCAATACCTTATTGTTTTTGGCTTATTCTGTATATGTCATTGGTTGCCAAGATATAGAGCATTCTGCACTTGCTAGCCATTCAGGAACAGTGAAGTGTGTTCTTCCTGCCTCCTTGCCCAGTGTGGCAGATGTTAAGAACTGGAGTTTTTCATGAGCTTTTTCTTTTGGATTAGTTTTTAAATGGTAGATAACCCTTCCATCTGCAGCCCATCAAGAACAAGTCTATAATCACACCTAATCTTAAAAGGACATGGAAATGTGGGGAAATGGATAGAATGTTAGGCAGGCACCATCCTCCCTCCCGCCCTCCCTTCCCCCTGCCCTCCATTCCCCCTTCCCTTTTAAGACAGGGTCTCACTGTGTATTCCGAGCTGTTCTTGAACTCACTATGTAGTCCAGGCTAGCCTTGAACTCAGCAGGAATCCCCCTGCCCCAGCCTCCAAGTGTACCCCTGCCCCAGCCTCCAAGTGCTACGTTTACAGACGTGCACCACTACACTTGGCTTACCTGGTGTTGGGGAATCGAACCCAGGGCTTTGTGCTTGGTAAGCAGGCACTCTAACCGCTGTACTATTCCCCCTGCCCTTCTCTTTAGCGAATGTTTGCTGAGTGCTTACTGTGTACCAGGTACTCATCTAAGCCCTGAGAAATAAAGAAGGAAAGAAACGGAAAATTTCTATTTTTCTTCTTCCTTTTTTTGCCATTTTATTGATATGTATATATGCCCTATTTTTAATGAAACATGTTCTGTATTCTGCATTTAGTACTTACAGTTATTTTTACATATTCTTTCAGAGCAATTGCTGTATTTTATGTAGTTCCCATATATCTTAACAAAGCACAACACGCGTAGCAGTGACTTCGTAGATATGAATAAATTAACATACATAGTTAATGGATTCTGTGAGGGGCCCATACTTTTCAATTACCAAGAATTCTTAGATTCTGAATTCCTTGTATTAGGCATAGTGTTAAATGTAAAATCCATCCTCTGCTTGCTGTCTACGTAGACAGATACTGAGCTCTTCAAGAAATTGCTTAAGTATTAAGAGTTGCTGGTAAAGTAAAAGTGTTTGCTCATAGTTCTATCCATAATGATTATAAATTCCTTAAAAATAGGAACTCTTTATCCTAAGGAAACTGACTGATATAAAGATAACCTTGTGAATGTACAAATATGCACCTTCCAGTATTCAGCTAAGGGTATTGAATTATTTTTTTTCTCTTCTCTCCCAAATTAACTAGTCTTTTGAACTACATGCTTATAATTATTTTCTAGTGTGAGCTGATGGGTAAGGCCAGGTTTAACAATAACAACAAAGTTGTAGGAAAATATGGAAAAACTTTTGGTGAATATCCCAATGAAGGGATTGGTTGGATTCAGAGAGGAGATATCAAGATTTGACTACTGCGAACCCATTAGAGGAATAGGAAGCCGGGGTAGAGTGGTGACTTGAGTGAAATGACTTAGGCATGGAAGATTAATATGTTAAACACCATATGGTTTCTCAGACTTGGAAAACCCAGAACACAGACGTTCTTTGGAACCATATGAAGTGATAGCCAGAGTCAGGGGAAGGGACAGGGAGGGGGTGGGAGGGTAGAAGATGGGAAGGGATTGTGAAGTCCATGTGATACATAGATGTACGAAACACCCAAATTCATTGTAAATACTATGTATTACATTTGTACATTAATAAAAATAGTGGGAAAAAATAAAAAATACGAACTCTTTGTGTTTGGAAGACTTTAAATGCCATAGTTTTAATAAACTATTACAGAACTGCCTGAATAGATGCAGTTAAGTGCCTTAATGAATTAAAGTAAGCATTCATTCATTCATTAACTATTTATTAAACTTGCATGATGTGGCAGGCAATATAGAAAGGCTACGAGGATGGATAAGATGTTTTATATGCACAGAAAATCTGTCACCTCCTGTGTGGATAAACTAGAGCTTATTCTGAACTCATTTTTTGTTTTTCTTTTCCCTGCTGAACAATATTATTCACTTGAATTTGTCCCTAAGGGAAATGGGAGGGGGAAAGGATTGGAAACAATTGATCTTACTCAGCTCCTTTTGAGTACATGAATTCTCTTTATGCCATATGTTAAAAGAACAGGCACCTAGAGGTAGTCTCCTCTTGAATACTACCTCAGAGGCAGTGTAGTTTATTTTCAGCAAATTTTGATTATTAGAAAAATATTTCCTTATATTTATCCATAATCAAAATTTCTATCTTTGGAACTGTGTGTAGAGTTTGTGTCATTCTTTCCTGAAATGATGCTTGAAATGCTCAGTGGCAGGTAGTAGGCCATCCCTAGGCCTCTCATCTCAGGTCCTAATAAGGTGGAGTTTCAGGTGCCTCACTTTCCCTTTATTGTCTAATATTTTTAGCAGAACCTCTTGTGTGGGTAAACTAGAGTTTAAATTTTTGTTAAAGTACTAAAAGTATACTCTATAAGTATATCTCAAAAGTGTGGCACTCCACACTGCTACACGAAGAATGGTTAGAACAAAGTACAACAGGTCCCCTAATGGATAGCCCAACCTTTGATCAGCCTTTTTTTTTTTCATTAACTTTGTTGTGGTAAAAAAAATTTACATGACATAAAATTTAATATTTTTTGTAGATACATGAATTCCAAATTCCATAACACATCAGAACCTTGGGTCTTGGAGAACCAGTGAGCATCTGTGTCCTTCCCTTTTTCAGAGCTCTACCCCTTCTTACCTGAGCTTCACATCTCTTTCTACCCTGTCATTTATGTTGGGGCCTTTTTATGTGATTATTTTTGTGTATTTCATAACAAGGACACCTATCTATAGCCCATCTTTTGTGCTTAGTCCATTTCACTGACTTAGTCCATTATTGACTCTAGGTGGCCCCATTTTTGTTCTACTACTTCATATCTGTCTTTCTTTATGACTACATAGTATTCCATTGCATATAGGTACTACATCTTCTTTAGCAATTCCTCTACTGATGGGCTAGTAGTTTGCTTCCAGGGTTTGGCTACTATGAATTCTGCTGCTATAAAAACATGGATATGCATGTGTCTTTTTGGTATGTTGACTTTTTTCTTTTGGGAACATGCCCAAGAGAGCAGTGGGTGGATCAAATAGGATTTCTGTTCTCAGCTTTCTAAGGAACCTCCAGACTGCTCTCCATAATGCTTGTACTGGATTGCATTCCCACCAACCCTTTGTTTTTTTTTTTTTTTTTTTTTTTTTGGTTTGAGTTAAGAGCCACATATAAAATATGTAATACAGTTAATGTATATAAGTAACAAAACTTCATTTTGAATTTTTTTTATAACTTCAGGATAAATAGGGCAAAGCACAGGTGGGCCACAGTTTGAACGTGTCTGAAGTAGAGCTATTTTGAACAGTAGATGTATTTGAGGTTATAGGTCTGTTAGAGAAGTAGAGCTTCCTGGAATTGCGAGATGCACTTATAATTTGAAAGTGCAGGTAAGATAAGAAGAAAAGAAAACCATGAGGAGCACTTAAATACGTGCTTCAGGTGGAGCAAAAGGAAGGTGGATTCTTTGCCTTGAACAGTGGATGAAACAAGAAAACTCTTGGATTGGCTAAAAGAGGTTAAGGTGTCTGGGGATGTTGCAACCTCCAGGTAAGGGTGGTTTGGATCAAATGGGTATGTCAGAGTTGATTTTTTTTATGGAATTACATACTGTAACAGGAAGAAGAAGCAGTAGTAGAGAAACACTCAAATTTGGCAGGCCCACGAGGGTGGGTTGCTGTTACCCCACAGCAGGCTTTTACATTGCAACAAGGAGGATGCAGCTAAGAAGAAGTCATCTAAGCCAAAGGATACAAAACTTAGCAGGAGGTATTTTGATGAAATATAAAACATAAAAGAATTCACCCTTACTAAATAGTGAAGAACAAGATTCTAGTCAGAATGAGGAAGTACTAATTAATTTAGCTAATACCTACAAGGCCTAAATGTGGACATGGTATTATTGTGTTCCCTAAATACTTACATTTAATTTTCGCAGTGGCCCTATGAATTGGGTACTTTTATTATTCTTGTTGGATGAAGAAAAAAATGACTCATATAGAGATGTCATAATTTGTTGGTGTTACATAGCTAGTAAGCTGGCAGAGTTGGGACCCTAACTAGATATTCTGACCTAAATCTGCACTTAATCACTGTATGTCAGTGTGCTGTACAGGATTATTTATTTCAACCTACGTTATTTCACCTCTCATGAATAACTAACCTGTGCCCTACTTTTTCTTTCTTTCCTTCCTTTTTTTTTTTTTTTTCATGGTGCCACATTTCCTGTTCCCCTCAAGGAGCCAATGCCTTCCTGACCTTTACTTCTTTCCTACTATTAAAAACTGCTTTGTGGAAAGAAGCTAATAAGCCCATTCATTCACTCATTCACACCAAGGTATAAATGACTATACTATAAAATCATATCCCTCTAGGCTTGAGTTTTACTTAAGGTGAATGTGGAGGAATGCTGAAATCTTAGCCCAAAAGCCTGTTGAAATTTAAAGTTTATATGGGCATGGAAGGATGAGTACACTGGGATTATGATCATCTCAGCTCTTCAGGTTGTACCACTGTTTAGCTGGCCCATGGCTTGTGAAGCCCTTCTAGTAGAAATAAGAATATGAAAGAAAGAAATGAATAAAAAGAAGCATCTTTATTATGTTGAGTGAGTGATTTTAGGAATATCCTGTTATTTCTGTAACTCATCAGGTGGAGTTCTGATCTAATCCCAAGAGACATAGACTTCAGGAAAAGCTTTGACTTGGATATAGTCATAGATGAAAAGAGGTAATTTATTTCATTCAAGAATTAATTGTTCATGTATTTGATTTTTCTCCTGTATCCCCTACAGAAGAGACTTGAGATAGGTGTTTGACTTATATTCTCTAGGAATGATACCCTAAAGGTCTTCATAATACTCTTTTTTTTTCTTTTTCTACATAAGTCAGTCATCAAGCTTTTTCATTTCTTCCTTTATAAAGTTTCTCATATATTTCAGTCTATTTCAGTTCAGTAAATACTTAAGGAGAAACTGCTTGATGCCATGAACAATTATTTCAAATGTCCCATCCTTCAGAAGAGTAAATAGCATGATCCAGTCTTGTAAGCATTTGAGTACAGTAGTGGACAAGAGAATGTCATAAGAAGATGGTACTTGTTTAAGAGTTTCAAGGACGAAAAAGAATGTGGCAAAATAATGGTGGAGGAGCAAAATGCTCCTGTCAGAGGGCAAAGCAAATGAAAAGGCATGGAAGTGGTTGGCCTGGTACCCTCAGATGGTGGTGCTGTAGAATAGGAAGTTTGAGTAAGAAGTGTGGGGAAAGATCTGTTTTGTATATTGTCATTATCAGGATCATATGCCTAGAGCATGGACTTATTTTCATGTCTGTGATTTAAAGCGTAGTCTCTTTTTGATGCCTTTCTAAGTCTTAACATGTCATTCATTGAGACTTGAGCCACTGTATCATGGTACACGAGCATTTGTGTACAGCGTATATCCTCATCCTTAATCCTTAGCCCTCGTAACTGTTTTGTAATGGTCCCTGAGAGTAGTGGGAAGAGGAGTGACAACATTCACTTTTGCCAAGTAAGTTAGTTGTCACCTTTGCATAAAACATTTGAAAATCTGCTAGCATCAAAATAATACTAGTACTTTGTAAGTAAAATCACATAATTTATTATGTCACATTATGGTTGAGTTTTTCTGGTATCTGTGTACACAGTAGTACAATACAAAGAGAGTATCACATGATGTAAAAAATCGAGAGTCAGATCCCCTTTTTATGTATGAAAAAGAAGAATTTACTCAAATTTATACTCATATAGTTTCTGGCTTTAGGTCTCCAGGAGAAAAAAATCAATGAGAAGTATTTATTGTTTCTTTTGTTCATCATAAAATTTAAAAACACAGAAAGAAAGGCACTTTTAGAGTGAATATATTGTTATTAAAAGAAATTATAGAGCGAATACTGTCAGACTAATTTTTATGTCAATTTTCTTATTTCTTAAGGATGCTGGGCAGTTTTATGCTAAATATAAAGAAACAAAATTGAAGGAAAAAGAAGATGCATTGACTAGAATTGAAACACTTCAAAGTGAGTTTTAAATTTTTTCTTACTAACAATATTGTATAAAATATTTAAATCTGGATTTTCATTTAAGTTTAACATTAAGTTTTCTATGCTTTTTTTGATATTTTTCACTACTTATACTAAATATATTATGCTTGGAAAATGCCCTTGTTACTGATTCTCTAAAGCCCGATATCAGAAAGAAGTATGACATAAATATAGGGTCACATAACTTCTTACATGTGAGGCCAATCAAAATCTTCAAATTCCTTTTATATTCTAATGCTGAAATTATAATTGATGTTTAGTACCAAGTCTAATTACTCTATAACAGTTCTCTCTAGTAAATTGGAAATCTAAAAATGTTGGAGATTTTTGTTTTGAAAGTTTTGTTTCATTTGTTAATATCATTATATAATGTGAACAACCTTCATTGTTAAACTTAGTGTTGATTGTTTCTTATCTGTCTCTTTCCCACACATATATACTTTGTCTATTACATTTAACATTGCTTTATTTTTTTCAGTGTATTTAATACAACATAACAATGTACTTCTTTTATTTGTGTCTGATTTCCACAATAGAATATAAGGTCTGAACAGTAGAGACTTCGTCTCTTTTGTTCACTGCCATGTGCCCAGATTTTAAGAACAGGGACGTGGCCACAGTTAGGAGGCTGTTTTTCCATCCAGCAGAGACCTTCATGTGCCTGGCCAACTTTTTGAACAGAAGTTGTTTGATTTTTGTGTTCATATGCACCATCCAACAGTGTCCTAGCATAGGTATTCATACATTTTCAGTAAGTGGATCAATGGATTGGGTATATGTTAATGTAGTATCATGAATATTAACACTAATAAATGTCAATTAAGCATCTGCACCTATAGAACTCTTTTTCAAAGTACATAGTTTAATTCAAAAAGTTCCAGTAATCACAAATACATAATGACACTTAAGTCAGCTGTGTAACTATTTAAATCAGAATTATGTAAAGAAGAAAGAATTAGGATAATAGAAGATGATTTACTTAGGTTGGAAGATTTGTGTTGGGAAGTAGATATGGGCAAATGAAACTAAACTTTTACATAATTGTCATTTTAAATACGATTGGTGTATAATATCATTTTTAAGCCATATAGATTTGCCAAATAGGAAAATAATCATAATTGTAAGAAAAGAGAAAAACATCAAACTAATACAAAATTTACCTGTAGAGGCCATGTAAATATACTACATTACATTGCTTTTATATATTTGGCTTATCATTTTTATCTAATTTTTGTAATAAACCACTTGTTTTAAGTTTATTATTTTAGAATTTTCTAATAATAATAGATGAAGTATATCCAGCTTGCTTGTGAAAATATTATTTGTAGCAATGTCAGATCTCCTTTTGAAATTCATAACCATTTTTCCAAAATAATTTTTTCCTGCCTAAGAGTTTAACATTCTCAGGTTTAATAATTTATTTTATACTTTGTTACTTAACGAAAAATATAAGATTTTAAAATAAATAGCTAAAAGCTGTCTGTTCTTCAATAAAGATGTATAATATAGTCTTAAAATATTTGAAAATTTATCACTAGCTTATCAGTTTTTGAAACTCAGAATGGAGTCAGTAAATACAAGAAAGCCTATTAAAAGCAACTGTCATACTAGACTGAGTAATAAGGCTATTGTCTCTCATCTTGTGTGTTTTGGCATCAGTAGCGTATTTGGAAAAGGTGATAGTTCACTGTTAATAATAGTAAAGAGCAGTCCCATTCACTGTAATAATGTCAGAAACTGTCATGTACTTTTAAATGTATTCTCTAACAGTTACATGCAAAGAATCTTTTAATTAATTTTGTTAACTTCATTGTAGCATTCTGCATGGTATACATTAGAATTAATACATAAAGGCCCAGATCCCCTAGTGTTCATTCCATTTGCCCCTATCCTTCTTAATTTTAAAGACCATGGTTGGAATACTGAGTTCATAATAACATTTCCATCTATTTAATTGAGGAAATGCATCTCATGCAGATTAGCAGTAGCTGTTTTATGCTGCCTGTCCTTCATGACCTAACTTAATCTGCTCTTGGTGTATCTGCTCTGCTCTGCTGCTGCGTGTGCTTACGCGGTGTTCTAGGGGACTGCACCAAAGCTACTTTGAATGGGATGTGACAGTCGTATTAAATGGCATCTTAGAGAAGGAAAAAGAATGAAAATGGTACTTTATTTAGAATAAATATCCTCCTGAGAAGTTTTTTTCTTTCTTTTTTTGCAAAAACAAAATTGCTCTCTATTTGGGATAGTGTTGGCATTTATATGTTATAAATTTTTGATAAATTTTGTGGTGTAGCTTTAAATAAGTTAAATATTTTTAAGTTGAAAGCTTCTCAAATGTTAGGGATTTTAAAATTATTATCTCTAATTATATGAGCTTTGACCTACATCACTTTTAGATTTCCTCTTGTTTTTCCCCCTAGATTCCCACATATGAGAGAAAAAGTGTGTTACTTGCCTGAGTTTAGAGAAGCATCTCTTGTAAAGGCTTTAATCCTGTTCATGAGGGAAGATTCATTCCTCATGAGATAATTACCTCCTAAAGGGGCTACCTTGAAGGAGAATTTTTCAGTATCAATTTTGAAGGGACACAGTCCAACCATAGCATTGGTGTTCTTTTTTGTACTGTCTTAATTTGGTTTTAGAGTGATATCAGCTTTACATAGAGTTGGGACGTGTTCTCTCCTATTTCCTGAAAAAGATTTCGTGTTACTGAGTAAAATGTTTGTCACCCTCGTGGCGAAGGTGGAGCATCTCATTGCAGGCTAGCAGTAGCAGAAGTCTAGGCTCTCCATTACCCCTTGTGGACATGAGAAATGCAGGAGAAAGAGGATGCAGCTAAAGTTTCTGTGTTTTTTCTGTCTTCTTTGCTTGAAAGAGTGTGCTCATTGTCTGGACGTTTTCCTAAGAGAAATACCCTGTGCCCACTAGAAAAAGATAAGTTTATAAGTGACTTTACATAATTTAAACTTCGTTCTGCTGTTTTCAGTCACATCAAGGAATAAGTGTTAATTAATATCTGAAGAATAGCTTCAGGCTTATGTCCAAAGAGCCCAGATCATTATTTAATGAGTATATCTTGACATAATAAACACTTTTATACTTTGAGATAGAAAAAGACTTCATCAAAGTAGCTGGTAAAAAATGAAATTGTTTATATTTCCAAGTGCGTAATAAGACAGCCTGTTTTGTGGTGTTAGTACAGATTATTTGCCAGCCTCAGCATTTTTTTTTCTGGGCCTGAATACCTTCCTATTTTGTTTAGAAGAAACATTAAACTAAAGAAATGTTTAATATGATACTTGGCTCAAATATCATCATATTATAATAATACTAAATAAAAGTTTCTTTTGAAAGGAAGCCATTTCTCTTGACTCACTCTGCAGTTAATGGGTCATGGATTTTACTCTTGATTTATTTTTGGTTTTGTTATTTGTTTCTTTGTTTAGTTGGTTGGTTGATTGGTTAGGTTTTTTTTTTTTTTTTTTTTTTGCCTTTGTCAGGCTTAATCATCATTAGGAATCTATTGTGAGATTTTTTTTTTAAAGTACAAAGGAGATCAAAATTTACAAAATTTCAGTGTAATTCCCCACCCAAGCATCAAAATAGTGTATACTTTAATTTAACTCAGTTTTGCATGCAAACTTTATTGTGCTGTTTAAAAAGAAAAAACTTAGATTTGTTTTCCTTGAGTGAAACATAAATATTCATGATGCTTGCGTCTGTACTAATTATACAGGTTTTCTAGAAGCTAGAAAATTGAGGAACTGATGAGAATATTTAGCAAATACAAGTCTTTTGTTCCCATATGCATGTTTTCTAAAAGACATTCAGTTTCAAAAACACCTATTTTTTATTATATACAGGAGATATTTTGCCAAGTGTGAATTGTTAGCACAAAATTAATACTTATATTATTAAGGTCATACATAATGTATAATTACTATCCTATTGATATATAGGTTTTAGAAATATGAATTTGCAGATTTGTCTTGTATAGTTTTAAATTTTTTCATATGTTAAAGTCTAATTTTATAAATATGTATATATACATTCATATATATTATTTCTTTTTTTACTATGGTATTACCTTTCTTTTCCTTTATGATTTCTATATTCATTCCTTCACCACCTCACCAGTCCTCCCACATGCCGTGGTGAATACATGCATCCATCTTTTTCCTCAGGCTTATTAATACTCATATATTTACATCAATATATACACGTAGGCATATGTAGTGACTCAGAGAGCTATTATTTTGCTTTATAATTATAGGATCATATATGTTTCTGCATTTGCTGTTACTGAAACTCACGGAAATTTCACTAATCAATTGCTATAGCTTTACGTTAGTGGAAATTTAATATTTCTCAGTGTTATAGAGGCTGAGGCAGGAGGATTGTCGTTAGTTCAGTGTCGACCTGGGCTCCATAGTGAGTTAAGGAGCAGCCTGGACTACAGAGCTGACCCTGTCTCAAAATATATATATATTAGAAAATGGTAATATGTGCACAAACATATATATACATATATATATATATATATATACACACACACAGTGCACATGTATGATTACCTATAATGCCTCCATTGCTAGAAAAAAGATTATATACCTTAATTTTAATAGATGTTCTGAGACTGCTTTCTCAGAAGGTTGTAATAGAATAATTCAATAGCCTTTTCTTATATGATAGGTTTAAAATCATATGTCGGTATTACATGCTCTGCATTTCTTTAACCATTAGAGAATGCAAGCTGTTTTTGGTTTTGGCCATGCATGATTGCGTATTTGTGACCTTCACCCATTTTTCCATTGGGTTGCCTGTCCCCTTGTTAATTTTTGCAGTCTTCGTGTAATTTTTCTATCAATCTGAGTCTCTTCCACCTCTGAATTACAGATATACTCTCTCAAAGTTTATTAACTCTTAATGTATGTATTCTATCTTTGGTCTTTTTTTTTTTAATATGAGCTTTCAACCTTGAAGAATTTGTCTTTAAGTAGCACGAGTATTTTTGACCATTTTTTTTGCAAATCTTTATTGTTTGTATTTTTAAATTAACTCTCTTATCTAGTTGGAGTTTTTTGTTTATGGTTATAAGATTGTGTTCACTTCTCTTTCAAGTGTTATAAATTTTGCCTGTATAATTTATTAAATCATTTTCCACTGAATTATTTATAGGCTGTTTTTCTCTATAAATTTGTGTTCGTCTATACTGACTTTATGGTATTGGCATTATAATACATACAAACACACATACAAGCTCAGAGAAGTTAAGTACAGTTCTGAGCTGGGTGAGTTTTTGATGCTGAGTGAATCTGTTTCTCAGTACTGAGTCTGCAGTGGCAAATGGGATGTACTGTAGAGCCGAACCGACAGCCACCTTCAGTCCTGCCTCACTTCACACCAGGAATGCATTCTGAGAAATGTGTCAGTAGGCATTTATCAGTGGGAGCCTAGGATATGTTTACAAAACAAGATGGCTGTCATATCACCGGATGATACAGTCTTAGGGACCACCATTGAGGAGTCATAGACAGAAACATTGTTGCACAACATGAGATTGTATTGATAGCTCCTCTTCATGTTGCCACATTAGATTTTTGTCTTGGTAAAATAGTGAAAAGATAAATATATACTATTTATTGAAAGCCAGTTGTTTTTTACAGATGAGAAAACAGACACTTGCCCTAAGTGATGTTACTTGCCCAGTATTAAAAAAAAGTTGAATATAGGATTGAAGTATGGAATTAAAGCACCTTTCATTGTGGCAAAGTGAAATGTTTGATGAAAAGTACATCAAAGCTGAAGGTGTGCACAAGCTGTTGTGGTGATTGGGGCCTAAATATCACAGCAGCATCTGATTTTTAAAATAATATGACTGGAGCCTGGAGGAATGGCTCAGAAGTTAAAAAGCGCTAAGTACCAGAGTTTGATTCCCCAGCACCACATAAGCCAGGTGTGGTGGCATACACCTGTAATCCCAGAACTCTGGAGGCTGAGAGAGGAGGATTGCCATGAGTCCCAGGCCAGCATGGGCTCTATAATGAGTTCAGGACCAGTCTGGTCTACAGAGCGAGACCCTGTCTCTAAAATAAATAAATAAATGAACAAATAAAATAATATGATTAATCTACAACAAAACTTACTGTTTATTTATTTAGAGACAGGGTCTTGCTCTGTAGCCCAGACTGATCTTAAACTTGCTCTGTAGTCCAGGCTAGCCTTGGACACATGGCAAAACTCAGCCTTGAGCTTGCAAGGCAAGTGCTTTAATGCTCTGCCATTCCTCCAGCCCTTACCAGTTATTTATAATAACAAAGCAATTCTGCTTTTATGAAAAACATCATTCATGTGTTTTTTAACAGAATAGTAAATGAATAAAATATTACAATATTTATGTTTTTCTTCTCTTAACAAATCTCAGTAATAGATTCTCTTAAACACTTTTCAGAACAGAAGAAAGTTAAAGTTAAAAAGCCGAAAGCTGAATTTCCTATGTACACACCTTTAGAAACTACATATATTCAGTCTTATGATCATGGAACTTCCATAGAAGAAATTGAGGAGCAAATGGACGATTGGCTGGAAAACAGGAACAGAACACAGAAAAAACAGGTAAACTTAAGGGAAAAAACTTGTCTTAGTTGAATGTAGCACACACAGAAAAGTACAAATACAATTACGCAGCTCAGCTTGGTGAGCTGTGGCAAGGTGAACGGGGTGACTTGCCAAGGCTGGGAGCCAGAACGTTGCTGTGCTGTCCTGGAGACCTTCCTTTTCCACTGCGCAGGATGACTGCTCAGATTTCTGCTACCAGAGGCTTTTTGAAGTTTACAGATAGAGTCATCCTTTAGGTACTCTCCTTTGCATCTGATTTTTTGTATTTAATCTTATAGGATTTATACAGCACTGTGTGTACCAATAGTTTTTTTTTCATTGCTATTAATGTGTAATAGTCAATTTATAATATAAATGGCAGTTTATTTTTGTTGGAGGAATGTGGTATTTCCAGTGTTTGAGGCATAATGAATAATTTTCCTGTGAACATTCTTACACGCCTTTTAAGTCATATTTATGTGTAAATTTCTGTTTTTAGAACTAAGTTGCAGATCATAACTCAACTTTAATAGATGTTTCTGAGATATGTGTTAATTTATCCTTCAGCAGTGGGATGTGAAAAATTCCAGATATCCTACAACCTTACCAGTATTGGGTGTGGTCTTTTATATTTTAGTCTTTTTATTAGGTATGAACTGATACCTTATTATGTTTTAATTTGCATGCCTAATAATGAATAAAATTGAACACATATTCTTAGGTTTACAGGACACTGGTACCTTGTTACGTGCAGTACCTTTCTAAGTCTCTTCTCGTTGGGTTGCTTATCTTTCTTTGATACTAATTTATAGAGTTCTTTATATATTCCAGAAATAAGATTTCAGCACATGTATCTTCCTGTTTTGGCATTCTTTTTAATTTTTATGGCATGTTTTGATGATGGAAGTTACTAATTTTAATAATTAATTTCTATCTATATCTTATGTGTTTTGTTATGTTCTGTTGTTTCTTGGGGGTTTTTTCTTATTGTTCCTTTAAAAAATATTGTCTACCTCAAGATCATTAAGATATTTCCATATCTTTCTAGAAGCTTTAATGTTCTACTTAGACATTTAGATTAACCATTCCCTGAAACTGTCTTTGTGTTTGGCATTAAATAATAATCAAATTTAATTTTTTTCTCCAGAAGTTTCTAAACTAGTTGAGTCAATGAAAAGACTGATTCCTGTAGCTCTTCAAATGCTGTTTCTTTGCCATGAACCAAGAGCTCCTAACTCTGTAGGCGTGTTTCCGGTTGTTCTGGTGTGTTCCATTGGTCTTCCTTGGTCTTGTGCCAGTTTTGAGTAGTATTCATTATGCTCAGCTCTTATTATAGCATCGTACACTAGTTTGCCGTTTTGTTTTTCTTATTTAACGTTCCCACTTCACATTTTTCATATACATTTTTAAAGTAGCTTGTAATCTTGAGCAAAGTATTCAACTGAAGTACTTGTTGAATGAATTTTAGAAGAGTAGACTCAGAAAACTCCTTCCAGAATTTTCCAGCATTGTCATCAGCAGAGAGCCTGTGTCTCTTCGTAGTCAATAAGTGACAGGTGACAGTATCCACATAATGGGAATATTAGAAGTTGTTTCTGATTATTTGTATAATTACCTAACATTAGCCAAGTTGATATTTTTTTCTTCAATTTCTGAAACAAAGTAGCTAGGTATTTGATTCAATAAAAAAGTAGCAGTTTTTATGAAAACAGTCATTGAGGTTTATGATTAATGAAAGTAAAGTCTTAAAGTCATTGGGCAAGTCAAAACAATCTTCCACCATAAATGTGGTAGCTAGCTCTTTTAACGTAAAATATTTCCTCCGTATGTCCCCACCCCCCGCCACCCCCGTGACCTGGTGGTAATGTTCCGCAGTGTTTTATGTAGCAGATGTGGACTTTATTCCTGTTCTCGTTATCTCTCTCCCTTGGGCTGCAATGAATAAAATAAGAAATGGAATCACTCTTCTACATCCTTGTTGCCATGGGCCATACCCTTGTCAGATTTCATACGCTGAGCTAGATGGGCCTGGTTACCAGTAGGGTGGGAAACCTCAAAAGAAACAGAGTTTGTGGAACATGTCTTCTGTACTGCCAGCATTTCATCTTCCATGAAACCTTGTTAATAGTGCACCTTCCTCTTTACCATTTGATTGATTAGCTTGCTCTAGGGGAAAAAAAGTTTTTAAAAGCAAGTGCATTTCTAGTGATTTACATTAATGCATTTGTTTATTCCCCCTTTCCAAATTTGAAAGACTGTTTAGTTTAAGAAATACTTGGTTATATTCTTGAGGAAAGATATTCCAACTAGCAATAGTTTGTCTAAAAATTACTTTTCCGATGATTTATTTTAAGTGTCTGTTTTCTTTTCCACTTTACCTAGTAGCACTGCTTTTTCTTCACAAGTAATATAATACAACATGTAAAATTATTTCTAAAATACAAATAATATAAAATTTCAAAATTATAATTGTTGTCTTACTCTTTTTTAAAGTTGGATTCTCGGGGGCTGGAGGAATGGCTCAGCGGTTAAAGCGCTTGCCTAGCAAGTGCTAAGTACCCTAGTTCCATTCCCCAGCACCACATAAGCTGGGTGTGGTGGTGCACGGCTGTAATCCCAGCACTCAGGAGGCTGAGACAGGAGGAGGGCTGAGAATTTAAGGCCAGCCTGGGCTCTGAAGTGAGTTCAGGACTAGCCTGGACCACGAGTGAGACCCTGTCTCAAAAAAAAAAAAAGTTGGATTCTCTGTCTTTTATTATTTTAAAATTTAAAAGTCTGAAATATCAATACCAGTATTATATATATATATATATATATATATATGGAATATATATATATATATATATATATATATATATATGTGCGGGATACACACACACACACACACACATGTGCGGAGATGCTCACACACACCCCAAAACTGTCCCTCCCAGTATGCACACACACAAGCACACATTTCACAAGTATGATGGCATGGATGCATGCATGCCTATGTGTGCACACAGACACCTACACCACTGTGTGCTCCAACACCCTGGCTTACTTCCTTGTTTTTTTCCTTTTTTCTTCTTTCTTTCCCAGGATCATTTTTTTCTAATGACAGTGTACCAAACTATAGATGTGATCCTGAAAAGTATAGTCTTACTAATGACATTTCACATAGAACTTCAGTGTGTGAAAGAATGAAACAAAAAGTTGAGCTGCCTTGAATGACACGAGAACACACCAGCCTAGTGTCCCATCTGCGTAGCCTCTGTCTTACTTCATGAGCTAAGGGACCTTGAAAAATGTAAAAGGTCCAAGAAGCGTGTCTGCCTTGCTCAGCTTCACATTCATCCATAGACCTCAAAATGTAGTGTTTTTGAAGGTTTTTTTTTTTTCTGTTTTAGAAATGGTAGAACTAAGAGTCTGGTCCTGAGAAGTAGTCAACAGTGACACTTGATGGTTCCTACTCTACTCCTAAGTTCTAGATTCTTTATGAAAATGATCCCAATCCAAAATTAAACCACCAAAATCAAAGCAGTCAAAGATGGACAGTATATATTTCTTCATGAAATAAAAATTATCATTTATTTATATTATGACTTATTCTAGAATTGATGTCATTTATAATCTAGTGCTACTAATGCAGTATTTCCCTGTGTCACCAGTGGTTTTTCAGGAAATAGTTTTTTCAAGTATCAGTTACAGTATAATTCAGTTTAAACTAGCCCTACCAATTAGAATGTTAGAATGAGGCTGTGATAACTTTTTAAAAGATAGATTCTTCTATATTTTTAAATGAGGGATACGCAGCCAGTAAAGTCTTTGCAAATATGTCAAAGTTCAAAAATAATCTTACTTTCAGAATGAAGCATTTTGGATAAGGGATTGTCAATATGTTACCTGTCTTGGCATAACTTAATTATAAACTTATATAATGTAATTTTTAATGATGGACATATTTGACTGGCTTGTGAAGTTCCTGTAAACAGTTGTCTCTCATAAGCTGATATATGTAGGCTCCAGCATATCATTGCTTCTTGACAAACTTGATGTACCTTTTTGTAAAAACCCCAAACCAATGTATATTCTTCACCTTCATCAAAATATGTAAAAATCCTACTGTAAGTCTGATTCAGCTATTTCCTTGTCTGTCTCCAAAATTACTCACTTAAGTTAAGAATAGTATTCTGCTGTTGGTGCTTAAGATAGGGAGCAGAAACACCAGCCTTTGTCTTTTTTACTAGTTTAATCTGCTTATCTTATTATCTACTATATTATTCTATAATCATTTAATCTCTGACCTTTCTGCTAGTTGTCTAGTGGAATGACTTTAATCCAATCAATCTGAATATCTTTCCTGTGTCTAACAAAGAGGCAAAAGACGAAACACACTGACCTCACTGAAATTCTATAGAGATTTTTACTACTGCATTTTCAACTACCTAAAGCTGCCTTCGTTAGTATTTTTTATTGTTAAAAACAGGGTTTTCCTTTTTTTTTACAAGCTTTTTAGTGTAATTAATTTGATAACAGCTGAAGTCTTCAATGATAGACCTCAAACTGTTACTCAAGAAAGCAGCTGTCTGTATTCATCACTAGTCATGCCAGCTTGCCATGGAATATTTTCATCATCATTAGTTTGCCCTTTAGTGAGATTATTGTTACCATATATGTTGCCTAAAACACATTTATCTTTTCAGAATAGTCTGTGGCAATATTAGACCTATAATATCTGCCTTTGCCAAAAGATAATTTTGAGCTTTGTCAGGGCTTTAATAAAAGTACAGTGCAAGGATCTTTTGACCATCACAACAGGAAAAGTTGAGTCTTGAGAGCTCAAGAAATTGGGATATTTATTCACTGTTTATGTATTTTGTACTCTTGCTTTATGAGAATCTTATTTTAAGCCTGTAGAAATCACCTCCCAAAAATATTAAGCATTTATGTTTTGAAAACTTCTATTAAAAAGGTGTAACTTAGGGCTGGGGGCATAGCTCAACAGTTAAAGTTCTAGGCCCTGGATTTGATTCCTCAGCACCAAATTATCTGGGCATGGTTGGGCAAGCCTGTAATTTTAGCGCTCAGGAGGATCGCAGAGGTTGAGGCCAGGCTGGCTACATACTTAGTTCAGGGCCAGCAAGGACTACCCAGTAAGACCCTATCTCAAAAACAAAAAGTTACGTGGTAACAAGAGAATATAGAAAGTATCAAATCTGCCAGTTTTTTTGAACAACTGTCCCCTTCCAGCTCTACCCCATCTGGGCCTATTATCAGTAGAAGTCTTCTTATTAGTCATTCTTTAGGACACAGGCACTTTCCCAGTGGTCACTCAAAAGAAGCTGCTGTGTTTGGACTGCGGCTGTGCGGGTTACCTGAGAAGGCCCTCTGAGCCCTTGGTGAGTCCCACATGCTTGTCTACCTGCTTTTGTCACCATGGTCTGCAGTCTGTGGCGTTACAAGAGACCCACAGGCAGCTGCCCTCGCTAATCCCTCAGCGACAGGAACCTTGCCCCTGCCCTCAGTGTGCAGTCATTACTTCTAAAGTCCTGGTGTTTCCAGGGAGCTGCACATGGCACCTGCGAATCCACCAGCCTGAGACCCTTCCTAATTTTAGGGACTCTCTCACCATCAAAATTAGCTGGCTGTTTTCTTCAGCACTTCACTTACATGCTAGCTTTCTTTTTCATTCTTTTTCTCTTCATATGCCTAGAAAACCTAACAGTTCTTACAACCAGTAAATACTGGATATTTCTACACCATGACACTTTTTATTAAAAAAATAAACAGTGCAGTGTATTAGAATATAGAATGTTTATATTCTGCAATATTAAATTCGAAGTTACTCATCTTGATACCATAGCTTTTTATGAGGAGAAAAGAGAGCATGAACATCATAGACAATTTAAAATAGAAGCACAAAATGAGACAGTGTATATTTGTATGGATGAAAATATGCAAACATACTTCTATCCCTGTTTGCGCTTATAGCATTCAGGTACATAAATAAAGAGATTAAAAAATACTCTAAGAACTGAATGAGATGTACATGTAAAAGTAGGAGACACAACATAGCCCTTTGATACATTTTGTCTTAATTTCAAATATTTTTTTCTAAAAGAATTAATGGAATTAGGCTTAAGGTAGATTTTATTGGTTCATTTTATTTCACTAATTCTAATATTATTTACACAACCTTGTTCAAAGATTGTATTTCACAGAAAGCTGAGAAATAATCTACAACAATTTATTTTATAATGGTTATTTGACCTTTTTAGTTATGAGTTTATTTTCCTCTTAGGAACTTTCTACAGTTGAAACAGTTTACATTCAATTTTTTAAATGCCCAGATAATATCGATAATTAAGTCTTAAAGTTAGCCTTGTAGGCCTGCGCATCTTATAATTAATGACGGCTTCCAAACCACCTACTCTGTCCTGCCTTGAGTCTTATCACATCTGTTTTGCTTTGAAATCTGAGCATGCTTTCTACTTCCTGACAACGAATAAGCTACTTGTTCTAGTCAAACATCACATTACTGATTAGCTGAATACTTCTTTTCTGTGTTTCTCCCCCTTATCTCTAAATGAACGACTTTTGTCTTGGTAGGATTATGATTTTACATAGAAATTAAATAAATTAGATTTTATTTTTGTAGAAAAGAAGGACATCAGAGACGAAATGTCACAGTATATTAAATGATTTCTCAAAGTACAGTGTTTTATAATACTTAAAATACAACTTGAATGTATCTATGGAGAAAATTTTTTTAAATGTGCATTTATATCTTTTATTCCTTATATTGTGTTTCCTGTATTCTATAGTACAGGATCTAGCTTTGTATTTTTTCCTGCATTCAGTCTTCTCAATGTCTATATTTTAGAACCTGGGATATAATTCTGATATTACTATCACCTAGTTTCTTATAATCCTCCTCTTCTTTGTCCTAAGCCAAATGATTAAGTTTGTGGTCTTTTGTCTCTGTATCTATCGTAATGTCTGTCTTTGGGGTAAATTGGACAAAGGATTGAATTAAACTTCCAATTTTCTTTGCTCAGTCACTATTTCACATTTTTATTCTTTATATTTTGAAGGTCAGTCAGTCTTATTTCTATCATTTTAAAGTTTCTAGGACTATGTCTTCATATTCTCAGCTACTGCTGATACTGTTACTGATGTTGGATTAGTTTCAAGTAGATGCACCAGAATGGCAGTTTCCCTATGACTCTTTTAAGCTGGGATATTGTGATAGAATAGTATGACTTGTGTTGAGGGAAAGTAGCTCTGTTCACCTAAATAAAATACCCACAAGGCCAAAGTATGCTCCTGAATTTATCGTTTGTGTCAGAGTATCGTTGGACATGATCTGATGAAATGCCCCAACACAGAATCAGCGACCTCATCTCAGTCCCCACATGGAGTGTAGAGTGGATTAGCAGACTTCTGTCACAGAAGAATTTCAGGACATAG
This sequence comes from Ctenodactylus gundi, assembly GCA_004027205.1. Lineage (NCBI taxonomy): Eukaryota > Metazoa > Chordata > Mammalia > Rodentia > Ctenodactylidae > Ctenodactylus > Ctenodactylus gundi. Next base: position 135,586 of record PVKB01001601.1, read on the forward strand.
AAGTATAAGGCATGGAAAGGATTATTAGGCACAGTGAAGAAAAAGGAGAAAAGCCTCAGCTTCAGCTGTAGTAGCTGACCTGAGCACACTGTGATGACAAAGCTCAGACTGGTCCACCCACAAAAGCATGAGGCCAGCTTTTAATGATTAGCTGAGGTCAGGGTTTGGTAGATCATTATCTTGGCTCTCTTTTCCATAGTTCCAGAGGAATCCTTATGATTTGAGATGCAATTTGTTCCCATGAGATGAATGTCCTTGCTCAAGAAAGGGACTGCTTCCAGTCGGTCATGGAATAGTTGGTCCTCCTTGAGGAGAGGTGATCTCATCATGGGTGGTCTGCAAGGCTCTGCCTTTCCTGGAACCCACATGACTAGAAAAGGCTAGAGACCTTTTGCTTCACATGGATCTACAAGTGGACTGCTGTAAAAGCTGGCAGTGGAATGTCCCTTTAAGTGCTGAAAATTCCTTTGACTATCATTACTTTGTTTTCTTCATTCAGGAAGAGTGAGGGCATGTGGCACAGGCGAGTAAATGCAGAGGTGATTAACCTTGTTTTACCAGCTTTTCCTAAATGATTAGCATGCCAAATTCAAAGTTTTAAGGTAATAAAGGGTACAAAATGAAAGTCTAGCTTTGCTTTACTTCTGGCTACCTACTGGGTATCTGTAGACCCAAGTAAAGAGTTGGGGATTGTTGGTTTTGAAGTCCCAGTCTGTCTCAGGAGAAAACACAAATAAGGCTTTCATGAATAACAGGTTAAGGGCCCAGAAGTGAGTTTTGTCCTGTGTCCTTATGGTGGACTCTGACCATATCAAGACTATTCACAAATGTGACCGGTTTTATTCTCTCCAATGGCTAATCAATATGTTAAACAAAATTACATTTAGAAGACTCTCTACCACTAACTAATAGAAAAAAATTTTTGTCATGACCTGCCAATACTCAACTTAGAGTGAGTCTTGGGGAGAAAGACAAGGTGAATGTCATGGTTTGGATCTGGAATGTTCCCCAAAAGCCTCATGTACCTGTGGATACTATGTAGTGTTGGGAGATGAGGCCTGGGAGGAAGGGGCAGATGCGTAGGGCCTGACCTGGAGGGTCGTGTGCTAGTTCTGCCCTTCCTCCCAGACTGGTCTCAGTTCTACTATGCTGCTGTGAGGATCTCTGTCTCCAGAGCGCTGGCTCCAGCTTTGGCTTTAGCTGTGACCCCACTATATAATTCCACCACTTTCCAGCCACCCACCCATGAACAGACTGAGACCTTCTGAAACTCCTGGATCTGCCAGCTAAAATAAAATTTCTCTCCTAATTTGTGCCTGTTGGGTATTGAGTCACATCAGTGAGAAAGTAAAAGACCCAAAGCCAGCCTACGTATCACAGAACCAAAACTCCTTCTGCAGAATGGTAAGAGTGTACAACTACTAAGTGATGGAGCTAGGATTTCTATGATACATGACTCTAAAACCACTATGCCGTCCACCCCCAAATGTAAATATATTGTCTTACAGTTGTGTTTGCTAGAAAGGAGGATCATGTCTTCTCATGTTTATTTCCCAGTGTCTTAGCTTAGTGGGTAAAAAATAGTAGATATTTCATTAGTTCAATTAATAAATATTGATCAGTTACCAAGCATGGTTCAATTCTACTGAGTATTCACCCTTTCTAATTGTATCCAGTGTACACATCCACATGTTTGTGAGTTTCCATTGCTCCACACTCTGCCACTGTTTGATGTTGTACATCTTTCTTGTTTTAGCTCTTATGATGGGTATCTTGGTGTGCTGGGTTTGATGGATTGTTTTGTTCTGTTTTAACGATTTTTTAGATAGAAGTGAAATTTACATAAAATAAAATTAACCTTTTAAAAATGAAAAGTCCAGAAGCATCTGGTGTATTTTACAGTGCTGTACAACTGCCATGTCTGTATAACTACAGAATATTTTGTGGCTGCAGTTGGAAAGTCTGTACCTATTAAGCAGTTAGTTACTCTTCATTTCCTGCTCCCAACACTCATGCAGGCAACATCTGTACTCCATCCCTACAGATTTACCTAGTCTGAAAGTTTCATATAAATGCACTCGTGCACTATGCAACCTTTTGTTACGCTTCCTATTGCTTGGCATGTTTTTGGTATTTATTGTGACTATTATCAGTGCTATTTATGGCTTAATAATATTTCATCATTTATGTGTACCGCGGTTTGTTTATACCTTTGTCCACTGATAAACATTTAAGCTGTTTGTACCTCATAGACGTTGTGAATGGTGCTGCTTTTACGTGTGTATGTGTATTTGAGTTTGTTTTTAATCCTTTGAGTATATCCAAGAGGAATTGCTACATCACGTGATAATTCTCTGTTCAGCTTTTTGAGCTTTTTTTCCTGTTTTCCATTTCAGGTGAGCCATTTTACATCCTTACCAGCAATTTATGAGGATTCTGTCTTCTCATTATTTTTGCAAGCACTTGTCATTTTCCATTTCTGTTCTTATTATCGTTGGATTTGTAGCTACCCTAGAGTACAAATGGTGTTCACAGTGGTTTTGTGTTTTTCTAGAGACAGTGATGTTGAGAATCAAATTGTGAGCTTGTTAGTCACTTTTTAAATTATTTTTATTTTTGTTATTGAGTTCATTAATGTATACTACATCAGTCACGTGGCTTGCACATTGTTTCTTACATCCTGTGGGGTTTATTCTCTTCTTAAATATGTCCTTTTTTGCACAGAAGTTTTAAGTTTTAATGAAGTACAAATTACCTTTTTATTAGCTTTGGTACCATAAAAAAACCATAGTCAATATATGAGGTCTTGAATTTCACCCCTTTGTTTTCGTATGTTTCTGATGTGTTTATTGAAGCTGTTGGTCCATTTTACACTAATTTTCATGTGTACCGTGAGTTACAGCTCTGTCTTCATTCTTCTGCTTGTGTATGTGGATTAGCACATCACCATTTTTTGAAAAGACCGTACTTTTCCCCGTTAAATGGCACTGTTTGTCAAAAATCATTTGATCATCTATGCATGGCTTATTTCTGGGCTTTTCTAATTCATTGTGTTATATGTCCATCTGTGTGCCAGTACTATACTGGTTTTATTATTGTAGCTTTGTAGTAAGTTTTGGAATCAGAAAGAATGAATTGTCTGTTGTCATTCACCCTCTTTCTCCTCCTCTTCCTCTGCCTCCTACTTCTGGTTCTGGGGTTTGAACTTGAAACCTCTGCACTGAGCTATATCCCCAGACCTTCTTGATTTAGAAACAAGGTCTTACCACAGTGTTCGGGCAGGGCTGAAGCTTGTGGTCCTCCTGCCTCTGCCTGAAGAGTGTACAGGTGTCTTTTCATTTCTGTTTTTCTTCAGTTATTTGTATATCTAGTTACTAGATTCCGGTATGAGATTTAGGTAGTAAAAAAAAATTTCCCATTCTGCCCATTCTCTCTTTCGTTTGTTAATAGTTTCCTTTGCCATGCAAAAGTTTTTAATTCAATATAATTCCATTTATTGATTCTGGGGGTTATTTCTTTTATATCAAGTGTCCTATTGAGAAAGACTTTGCACATACCTACATCTTCAAGAGTTTTACCTATTTTGTCCTCCAGAAGGTTCAGTGTTTCCATTCTAATATCTAGATATGTGATCCACTTCAATTTGATTTTGGTACATGCAGTGGGTGTGTATCTAGACTCGTTCTTCTGCATGCTCTTCAGGCACCATTTATTGAGGAGGGTATCATTTTTCTGGTTTGTGTTTTTGGCCCCTCTGTCAAAGACCAGATAGCTGAGGGTGCTTGAGGTTATCTCTGCAACCTCAGTTCTGTTCCATTGGTCAACCTGTTTTTGTACAAATACCGTATGGTTTTATCATTGTTGCTTTGTAACATAACTTGATGTCTAGAATCAATTTTGTCATTTTAAAGAACAGCTATTTGTTTCATCAATTCTATTATTCTATTTTCACTGCTTTCTGCATTTTGCTAGCATCAGGTTGAGCTAGTTTGATTTTTTCTATATTTGGATTAAAATTTAAATATCATAGGTATTTCTCCTTGGGCATCACTTTCACTGTATCCATAAGTTTCACTATCTTACTTTTGTTTTCATTTGTCTCTCAGTAGTTCATGATTTCTGTTTTGATACTTTTTTTTCATTTATTGGGTAAGAGTGTGTTGCTTAATTTCTACATACTTGTGGAATTCTTCAGACTTTTTATCCTAGTATTGAGTTTTCAGCATCTCACCTGGGCATTGGAGATAATACTTTACTGGCACTTGATTTATGGCCTAATATGTTTTATGCTGGAGAATATTCCTTGCGCTTCTGAAAAGAATGTGTATTATGAAGTCATTAGATGGATTATTCGATAGATATTGGCTACGTCTGGTGGATTTATAATGCTCAGGTTTTTTACTTTCTTCTTTATCATCAATATGTCCATCCTATAGCCTGCTGTTTTTGTTCTTTTTTAAAAATTATAATGAAATATTTTGAAGGGAAGTTTTAGTAGTTACATATGTGTATTAACTATATCATATGTTTCATATGTCACCCAAGACAGTTTCTCTTCATTCAGAAAACAAGGGCAAAAAAACCTATAGCCATGGGTTTAATACACCTAGTAGGTGTTCTGTCCATAATAAAAATGAAGCATTCGTGTCTTCAACTATTATTGTGGAACTGTTATTTTTTATTTCAAGTCTGTCAGTGTTTACTTTATATTTTGGGCTGTATTATTTGGTGAATATATGTTTATTAAATGTTAATTCTTGGTGAATTGACCCTTTTATAAATATATAATTGCCTTTGGTTTTTTTTTTTCAAACTGTGTTTTTTGTTGTTTTGGTTGGTTTGGTTTGGTTTTTTTTCTGAGATTGAGTCTTACTGTAGTCCAGGCTGCTTCTGAACTCACTATGCAGCCCAGGCAGGCGTAGAACTCACAGCAATTCTCCTGCCTCAGCTTCTCCAAATGCTGAGATTGGAGGAATGCACCACCACACCTAGGTATTACGGAGTGCCTGCAGATCAAACCCAGAGCCCTTGCACTTCCTAAGTAAGCACTATAATCACTGAGCATGCCCCCAAGCTCCTGAACCTTTTCTGTACTTAGTCTGTTTTGTCTGATGATAGTATGATTTCCCAGATTTCTTTTGGTTGCTATTTGCATGGAATATCTGTTTCCATCTTTCACTTTCAGCCTGTGTTCTGTGGCAAAGAAATCATTTGAATCAAACGTTCCTTGTTGTCTCCAGCCAAGTTAGAACAGACGAACACAATAACTTGTGAACAGGGTCTGCTTCTTCCTGACCGAGAGCCAGAGTCCCACCCTGGGAATTCATACAGCTACCATCAAGATCACCCCCAAGCTAGACAGCTGCTTAGCTTCTTATTGTTGTACAGTTTGACTGTGGTGGGTGTAGTTTCTGTATCTGAGACTATATCAGGATTTTGTTTCCAGTGACCTGATGAACCAGTTTTGCCCCATACTTGCTTTTTGGAAATACTTTATTCACTTATAATTTAGTTAATGGCTCCATTTTATGTTTTAAAATAGTAGCCATGAGTTGTCCTTCCTCATTACCCCTCCTGTGGATGTTGGAGTGTCTCAGCGCTGGACCTCAGGACTGCTGTTTCCTTCCTGCCCTTCCTTCTGGCATAATGTCGTCGAATATCATGACCTTAAAATGCCATTTTTTTATGCTGAAAATTCCCCAAAATATAAATTTACATGGGACTTTTACCGTGGACTTCAGACCTGTTTATCTTACTGCTTATATATTTCCACATTTTTACTACCAGACATCTCCAATATCATGTGCTTCTGTTTCTCTCCATTTTTTCCTCTTTACAGTTTTTATCCTAGTTTTCCCCCAGTAGTCTATATAATTCTGTTTTTTCAGTGGTCTCTGTAAAACTTATAATAATCACAGTGGGCCCAATTTTAATAACATGAACTTTTTTCCCAAGTAACACAAAGATCGAGGAATACCCTTATTCCTCCTTGATCGTTGTGTTATTTTATAATGTATTTTAACTATGTGTATATATTTTTGTGTATACATACATATATGTAAAGTCACTGTAAGATGTCATTGTTGCACACTTTTCGTTGTTCTTCCTGTCCGCTTCTCAGATTTCTGTTGAGCATCATACTCTTTTATCTGGAGATTTATCCTTTGGACTGGGCTGTCATTAAGGACTATCACTGGGAAAACTTCTGAGTTTTTGTTTATATGAATGTGTTTTTCATTTCATTCTTACAAGATATTTTTCAGGGGATTTCTGGGTGGACAGCTACCTGCTCTCAGCACATTCACTTTAGTGTCTCCTGACTTTCATTTTTCCTGTCCGTTGTCAGTTTAACTCTAACCGCTTCCTTCTTTAACTATTTAAAAGAGATTCTCTTGTTTTTCATTTTCTCCTTTTTCACCATTCCATGTCTAGATGTGAATGTCTGTTTATCCTCTTGGGGAATTTATTGGGGCTTTTAAATTGAAGGTGAGTGCTTTTCTCAGGTATAGAAACCTCAGTTATTATCTCTTTATATAACCATTTGGCCCCATTTCTGCCTCGTTCTGAAGCTTTTATTAAATATTAGGTTGTTTTCTCTATATTACTTCTTTCAAAACAGTAAATATAATTGTTTTATAATCTTTGTATGACAGTTCTAATATATTAAATTTTGTAGGTTTTAGTTTTCTCTTATGAATTGTCTCCTAATTTTTTATTTTATTTTATTTTATTTATTTATTTATTTGAGACAAGGCTTCAGTCTGAAGTTCAGGCTGGTCCTGAACTTACTACATAGCCCAGGTTGGCCTCAAACAGAGGCAGTTCTCCTACCTCAGCCTGCCAAGTGCTGGTATTACCAACATGCGCCACCATGCCCAGTTTATGTGGTGCTAGGGAATCATATTCAAGGCCTTGAGCTTTCTAGACAAGTGCCTTACCACTGAGCTATTCTTCAATCCCCCTGTCTTTATTATTTCGTGTTCTGATGAGTATTATAGGTATTATTATTGTTGTTGTTCTTATTGTTTGTTTTTCTTGAGAACTTTTGACTATACCTTCTTCCAGATACCTAGTGATAGTGACACCACTGGCATAGTACAACTTTAAACTGAATATAGCATGAGACTTTCTTGGATTGCACAGTGCACAGTCTGTCTGTTTTTGGGCTGTAAATCCTGGTGAGGGCCTGATCATTATTAAAACTTCCTATGGCCTTCTTTCCATTTTTATGAGCTACTCAGCACCTAGAAAACATCTTTTTTTTATAGTACATGAAATGAAAGGAATATGCTAGATTTTTCTTGTTAATTACCTTAAACTGAAGATGTAGTCTTTAATAGAAACCCAAGTTCTAATTAATCTAGTAGGTTTCTCATTTTGTGTGGACTCTTACTAATGTTCCTTAAAGAGGCTGTATACTACACTGAATTAACCAGGTTACAGCTGCGCTGCTCCTATCTACATTGAGGTTTTTGTCTTCAATTAACTTTGCACTAAAGATTTCCAGCTATCTTGCAAGTTCATCAAAACATCTATACATATATAGTTACAGTTGTTTTTAGCCACAGGGATGATCCAGATACTAACAAGTCATGTGTGGAGCGGTAGTCCACGACGTTTTTGACAGCAGGGATCAACTTAGTAGAAGATCATTCTCCCAAAAGTGGGGGAAGTTGGCAGAGTTGTACTTGTGCAGTGGGTTATTGGAGGTTAGCTCTGAAGTAGGAAGCGGTAACAGAGGGGAACAGGAGCGAAGCTCTGCTTACTTTCAGATCAGCACCCACATGAGAACCTAACAGGAGTGTGCTGCTAGGAAACAGCTGCTCTGGGAGCTCCCCTCCTGCTGGCTGCTTGTCTATCCCTGTGGCTGGTCCTTCCCAGGCCACAGACAAATACCAGTCCACAGCCCAGGGGCTCAGGACTCCTGAAGAGGAATCTTTAAGTATTTGATGTATATTTTCTATATTAAACTATTTTTATTAGTATATGTTTACAAGACATAACAAGTGCATTCATCTGGTGGAGTTGACACATATACATGTTGCATTTTGATACCTTTACTTCCCCTTTCCTTGTTTACCCCTAGTTCTCTTCCTCCTTGGGTTCCTTTCCCATCTCCTCAAGTCTGCTTCTCTGTTTCCTATCATCTGTCCTTTATTCTGCTCATAAATTACTTATATTGTGGGCTTCTCATATGAGAGAAATGAAGCAATATTTAAATTTCTGTGTCTGACTATTTAACTTGGAGTATGGTCTGGACTCAAATTTATTCTTCATTATGGCTGAGTAGTACTCTACTGTGTGTCTACGACTTTTCCTTTATCCATTCATCTGTATTGAAAGGCATAAAGACTGTTTCCAGGATTTAGCTATTCCGAGTTGTGCTGCTATAAACATGGATGTGCGTATGTCACTGTAATATGAGGTCTGTCTAACTCTTCAGGAAAGAGCCCCATTAGAAATGTAGCTGGGTTAAATTAAATTTCTATTTTTAATTTTTTGAGAAATTACTATACCAATTTTTCAAAGCAATTCTGCTATTTTACATTCCCAAGAACAGTGTAGCAAGGTTCCTTTTTCTCCAAAATCTCAGCAGCATTTTAAGTCTTTGCTGATAGCCATTCTCACTGCTTTGCTTGCAGTTCCCTAATGGCCGAAGATACTAAACATCTTTGCGTGTACTTCTTGGCGTTTGTGCTTCTGACAACTGTCTGATCATTTCAGTTGCCCATATTTTGATTGGGTTTTTGTTTGGGAGGGGTCTAATTTTTACTTTGCTTCTTTATATATTCTAGATAATATTCTTCTATCTGAGGACTAGCTGGTAAATTTTTCCATTCTATAGGTTGTCTCTAATTTGTTGTTGCCTTTACTGTGCAGAAGGTTTTAATTTGATATAATCTCATTTGTTGATTTGTGGTATTCTCTGCAAATGGGGTTCTGTTTATGAAGTCCTTGCCAATGCCAATGTCTTCAAGTATTTTATCTATTTTTTCTTCCAACAGATTTCAATGTTTCCATATTAATATCTAGGTCTTTGATTAATTTTGATTTGATTTTTTTGAGCATGATGAGAGATAGGAGTCTAATTAATTCTTCAGCATTTGAATAACCAGTTTTCCCAGCACCATTTGTTGACGAGAATGTCTTTTCTTCATCATGCTTTTTTGGCCCCTTTGTCAAAAAATTAGAGGACTGAAAGTACCTGAAGGTGCCTAGGATAGTTTCTGCATCTTCATTTGTGTTCCACCGGTCACCTTGTCTCTACGTCCCAGGTCCATGTTGCTACTGTCACTACGGCCTTATGGCATAACTCAGTGTCTGGAATTCTATCCAATGCTTTGCTCTTGCTTGTGGGGGTTATTTTGACTATGCTATGTTTCTTCTGATTCTATATGAATATTTTAATTTTTTTCTAGTTCTGTGAAGAGTATTGATTGTATTCAGATTGGAATTACATTACATATAGATATCACTTTAGGTAAGATGGCCATTTTGACAATATTGCTTCTGTCCATTCAGGAACAGAGGATCTCTTCTCATTTCCAATGTCCTCTTTAATCTCTTTCCTTGAAATAAGTATTAAAATTTTCATTGTGAAGATCTTTTACTTCCTTGGTTACACTAATTCTTAGGTGTTTAATTTTTTTCTAAACTATTATGAATGGTGTTATTTTTCTGGTTTTATTCTCAATAGGTACATTATTGCTATATAGAAAAGCTATTGATTTTTGTGTATTCATTTTGTATCCTTCCACTTTGCTAAATTTATTAGTTCTAGAAGTGTTTTGATGGGAATGTTTGATGTTTTGAGGTTTTTTGTTTGTTTTGGTTTTGGTTTTGGTGGAGGATCTTTTATGTCATAGATCAGGCCATCTGGAATAGGAATAATTTGACATTGTCCTTTCACATTGCTGTCCCATTTTTATTTATTTATTTATTTATTTATTTATTTATTTATTTGAGAGTATTGCTCTAAAGGCCAGACTAGTCCTAAACTCAGTGTGTAGCCCAGGTTGGCCTCAAACTCTTAGCAATCCTTTTGCTTTGGCCTCGCCAGTGCTGGGATTAAAGGGATGGACCATTATACTCAGTTCATGTCATGCTGGGAAATCAAACCCAAGGCCTTGTGCTTACTAGGCAGGTGTCAGATTGCTGATCCCTGCAGCCCAGTCCCATGTATCCCTTTTAGTTTTTTTCTTGTCTGACTACTGGGGCAAAAGTTTCACATACTATGTTAAACAGATGTGAAATTGGACACCCTTATCTTGTTCCAGATTTTAAAGGGAATGTTTTCAGGTTTTCTCCCTTCAGTGTCATGTTGGCAGTGGGTTTTTATAAATGGCTTCTATCAGTTTGATGTAAGGTCTTTTTGTACCTATTTTTGTCAGGGATTTTTAACATGAAGAAATGTTGAAATTTGTCAAAGGCTTTTTTTCTGCATCCACTAAGAAAATTGTATGATTTTTATCCTTGCTTGTGTTTGTGCAGTTGTATTATGTTTATTGATTTCTATATGTTGAAGCATCCCTGCATCCCTAAGATGATTGCCGTTTGGCATGATGTATGATCTTTTACATGATTTGTTAGATTGTTACTGAATATCTTATTGAGAATTTTTGCATCTGTGCTCATTCAAAAAAATGGTGTGTGTTTTTCTTTGTTGGTTGGATTCGTCCAATTTTATTTTAGGGTTATGCCAGCTCTAAGGAATAAGTGTAACAGATTGCTTCCCTTTTGATTTCATGGAAGAGTTTAGTGACTGCTTCTGTTTTATTATCATTTATTGTTCTAGTCAGGATTTTTATATTTTCTTGGTTCGATTTTGATACTTGATATTTGTCTAGGAATTTATTTCTTCCAGATTCTTCAAAGTATTGAAGGAATTCCTTAAAATCCTTTGAATTTTGACTGTCTATTGTGATTTTGGCTTTTCTGTTTTTAACTGCATTGATAGAAGACTTTTCTTCTTTTAGTAAGTTTATCTAAGGATTTATCTGTCTTCTTTATTCTGAGAAAACCAAGTCTTTGATTCATTGAGATCCATTGTGTTGGGTGGAGTTTTTTAATGTTGTTTTATTAATTTCTGTTCTCAATACTTTATTCCTTTTAATAGTTGGAGATGCAGATTTTTCTGGTTTTTGTAGGACCTTGAAATACATCATTATTTATTAGGGACTGAGTTTTGTGTGTATGTGTGCCTTGTTGCGGGCGGAGCATTTTTTGTTGTTTTTTGTTTTGTTTTGTTGTATTAGGGATAGAACCCAGACTCTTCACACTGATATACATCCCAGCACACTTTTTTCTCTTTTTAAAATTTGAGACAGATTTTCACTGAGTTGCTCAGCTTGGACTTGAACTTGTGATCATCTTGCCTCAGCCTTCCACATGCTGGAATTAACAGGCCTATATTACTAGGCCTAGCTACTCTCTTCTTTTTATATGAGTATTCACAGCAATAAACCCTTCTCTTAGACCTACCTTCATTAAGGCCCACAGATTTTGACGCGATCTGTTCCATTGTCATTTAAGTCTAGGAACTTTTAATTTCTTCTCTAATTTCTTCTGTGATCTGATTACTCAAGAAGTGATTTTATTTAATCTGCATTGTTTGCATAGTTTCTGTGGCTTCTTTTGCTATTTCTAGTTTCATTCCTCTGTGATAAGATAATGTGCAAATTAGTTTTAATTCTTTTTATTTATTTAACCATGCTTTGTTGCCTAAGAAGTGATCTGTTTTATAGAAAGGCTGGGGAAATGTGTATTCTGTTGTTGTTCAGTGAAACACTGTAGATGTCTGTTATTTATTCAATGGTATTGTGTAGTTCTGATAGTTCTTTGTAGATCTTGTTGATCTATTAATAAGAGTGAGGTATTAAAGTCCTCCTCTATGACTATATTATGGCAATTATCTGTTCTTTCATATCCAGTAGTTTCTTTTCTTCTGTCGAATTGTTTTCCTTTCTGATATCCTTCTTTGTCTTTTCTGACCAGTTTTGGCTTTAAGTCTTTGTCTAATAAGGATAGATGCTTCTGCTTGCTTTCAGTTTCCAGTTGCATAAACTTAGTTTTCTATCCTTTCATTTTCAATCTGTGATTTTTTTTTTTCCTCTGTGGATGAGGTAATTCTCTTGCAGAAAACATATGGCTAGGTTTTATTTTTTGATCCAGTCTGCCAATATGTATCTTTTGATTGTTGAGTTGAGACCATTACCATTGAGATTTATTATTGTGTTTATGAGCTTGCTTGTCATCGCCTTATTTTTTCATTATTGGTTTGTTTGGGTTTTTTTCTTTTATTTTTTCTCTCTCTTAGATGTATATTCTCCTTTTGTCTTTTTGGTGCTAGTAGCCTCCAGTCTCTGTTTAGTATTGTATGCAATACTGGTTAAGGATCCATAAATTTCTTTAAAGTTTCTTTGTCATGGACAATATGTCACCATCAATTTTAAAGGCTAATTTTGCAGGATATAGAAGTCAGGGTTGACAGTTGTTTTCTTTTGTAAATTGGAAGACTTTGCTTCAAGCTCTCTTGGCTTTAAAGTTTACATTGAGAAATCCGCTGTCATTCTTACAGGCTTGCCTTTATAGGTTACTTGCTGTTTTCGCTGATAGCTTATAGCATTCTTTGTGCTAAATATGTGGACTTTTTACTATGATGTGTTATGAAGAAGTTGTCTTTTTGTTATGAATATTTGGGGTCTGATAAGTCGTGCTTACCTGAAATTTGGTTTTTTTCTTACATTTGGAAATTTTTCAGTTATGATTTCAGTGTAGTTTTTTATACTCTTTTGTTTGATCTTTGAATTTTTTCTTTATTCCTATAATTCTGAGATTATGGGGTTTTTGGCCTTCTGGAAGCTGTTGGATTCAAATACCTTGTTGACTTCTTGATTTAATAGTATCACTAAGAACATAAACAATGATGTAAACCTTATTCTCAGCTTCTGAGACCTTCTTGAATTGCCCTGGCTAGCCATCCATACTTTAAATTGAGTTTTTTGTATCCTGAATTTGTGCTTTGGGCTTTTTTGTTTGTTTGTTTTTTCTTTTTATCTTGTAATTATTTACCAAAATGGTTCTTTGTATCTTATTTTGTTTTGGTTAACTCAAGCAAGTTTTTGTTTGTGCCGTCTTTAATCTCACTGATATTTTTATTCAGTGCTTTATCTGCTATTTAAATTATCTTTAAGTTCATTAAGCATCTTAAAAGAATGAGTATGTGTTTTCTCTTTGATCACTTCAAACATTTGACAATTTGATTTCTTTGCCTGATTTTTTCCATGTACTTCAGTGGCAAAAACCCCTTTGGGAGTTAGAAGATTTGAGGGGCATTCTGTTTCCTTGATTTCTTAATGTTTTTGTTGTTTTTCTGTTGAGAACCAAAAATCAGCTATGGTAGAAAGTCTCTGGGCTCCTGTGGAGCTCTGTATAGTTGTTTTATGTCTCCATGTCAATCGTCATTGAGTTTGGTTATGTTTTGGTGTGTATTTTCGTCTTTACTTACTTATTGTATTAACCTCAGTTCCAGACACTGCTTTGCAAGGAGAGAGCAGTCTCTTCTGTTATAGCAGCATCTTCAGAATTGACCTTTTATTAGCCATATAGTTTAATATTTTGACAGTTTCACACTTTTTTTTTCAACCCAAGAAAACAGGAGAATGGAACTGGTGACAAGTAGACTGAGATTAGAAAAGTAGTGAGGGAGAAGAAAGAGGAGAAAAATAATTCAAAGAATAAGGAAGGCAAAATCAAAGATAATAGCAAAGGCACATATGGAAAGAGACAGGACTTTGGTGATACTATTTTTATATTTGGAAGAGAGAGGATTTCAGAGGCTAACTGTGGGAACAGACAAAAGAAAAAGAGAGACATATAATTGGAGCTTTGGGGAAGCTGTAAGAGAGTCAAACCAGCTAATAAATTTACAGGAGCCTCTTTGAATCCTTCCTATACAATTTTTATTGCGATTACCCTATTGAGACCATGAAAGGTATTTTTCATTCTTATTCTCTCCCTTATCTATACAAATACCATATATATAAATAAAACAGGTGAAAGAAGATCTAGAAAAAGAGAGGAAAATACAGAAATACACAGATACCCAAAAGTAAAGAGGATTTTTTACACTGACAGTCACGCCTACCCCTGATTATTTCTACAGATTTAGGCTCTGTTACAACCCTGCCATTTTTGATGTGATTAGCCAAATGTTTTATCTCTGACCTCTGATCAAATATCTTCAAACTGGATCAGGTGGGAGGTAGAACAGTGTAACAGGACTGGACAGGTGTCCAATCCTCTACTGATCTGGTGAGTAGAGCTGGGGAGCTCATTCCCAAACCTCTTCCTTTGGTGGTAACACCTACTCTTTTTGTCTGGTCTCTTCAACTAACTGAGATTGTGCAACTCCTGCCAGTTTTGCTGCTCTATTTGTGAGTCAGTGTGTTTTGTCCCACCTCTCTGACCATAGATTGCATAGATTTTTCTTTCATAGATTTTTCTGTCTAGCCTAAAAATTGTATGGTGCTTAGGCAGATGAGGGTACCACTGCCTGGGACTTAGCCAAGTCCAGAATGCAGTGAGAATGTGTTCTCGCAGATACCTAGCTTTTCAGTCGTTAGTGGCCTATGAGTCAAATCCCACACATACATCAAGCTCTTTGCTATTTAGAGATTGGGACAACTTTTTGTTGTTGTTATAGTTTACTTCTTCCTGTGTTGCAAGTACAATCTATGCTTAATAATCTGTGTCCATCTCTCTCTTTGCTGCCTCTCATTATGACCATCCTAGTCCAGTCTCTTATCTCAATCCTGATGATACCTTTTTTTATTACTATCCCATTAGTTCATCCTGTTTGCTCTTTAAGAGTAGGTCTTTTGTTGAAATAGATTTCACTGTGTTGTCCAGGCTAGTTTTGACTACTGGGATCAAGTTATCCTTCTGTCCCAACCTCCCAAATAACTGGGATTATAAGTATTGATCTTTTTACACAGCAAACATTAAGTTTTCTTGAGCCACCATTTCTCTGGGGAACTCCTCTTTGTTACAAGCATTTTTTATAAACTCACTGTGCAAGAGTCTTTCCCTTATATGAATTCCTGTAGCACTATTTGTTTAATATTAATCTTATGTTTTTATTGTGTGGTATTCTGAATTAAGTAGTATTTTGTTAGTTTTAAGTTTTTTTAATAAACTGGAAGGTTATTGACAACCTGCTGTAGAAAATGTGATTAGGTAATACATTGATAAATTAGATATATCACATTTTGTTCTTAATATTAACTAATATTTATTAAATATGTACTGTTGTAATACAATTTTACAAGCAATTCTGTGGGAAACACTCTATTATTTTCCTTATTTTACACAGAATAAAACTGAGATGTAGAGAGAGAGTAACTAACCAGTTACCTAGCCATAATTCTGTTCCACTTGCTGATTTCCTAATCCCTCCTCTTTTTGTTTATATCATCTTAGTGTTTATTGAAGACAGAAACCTAAGTAAGCATGTTTTAAGGTATATCGTAAGAGCATTGCAAGAGGCCTAAAATACTGTAGCAGTTCAGCAGATGAAAAGATTACATCAACCTAGGAAAGAAACAAAAGCTTTATGGAAGATTCAGAAGAGGGTTAGGAAATGATTTCTAAGAGAGGAATACAGAACTCTTGAGAAAGCATATCACTAGGAATAAAGAATATTTTAGTTTAACTAGGTCAAAGGATTCTATAAATATAAAAGGGAAAGTATGTTTGTAAAATGGCTTGAAGGTCATGAATATGAAAATATTAAATTATTCAAACCTTGTTTTTTAGACAATGGAGTAACATCGTTAAGCCTTAGAAAAGTTTAGCTGAAATGGTGTGTAAGGCAGTAGTCTGAGTAAAAGAAAGTACTTCCCTGAAGTCAGTAGATGGTAGAAGCAGAGACCAGAAGAGTAATTGGACAAATCTTGAATCTTCATGATCCAGGAAGTCAACTGAGTGGATATAGATATAAAACAATGGCGAGCAGAGGAAAGGTAAGTACAAGGTGCCTGGAGGAGACAGGTACCATTAACGAAAATAAGGAACATATTAGGAGATGACGGTTCTGGAGAAGGAGTGGTGCTGTGTCCAGTTTGGAACATGTTTAGTTTGTGGTACCCTGAGATGTAGAGCAGGAAACGTTAAACAGAAAATTGATAATATTAGAATTTAAGAGATAAGAAATAAAGATATGACTGTTAAGGTCCTTGGCATACATTTCCTAGCTAAAACCAGGGAAGCACATCTGGAAGATAGGTGGATAAATTCAAACCCGAAAAGGAATATGTTATTTCTAAGGTAAGGAGAACCAAAGATTGTGGTCTCTTCAAATAGGGTGCACGAGAGCAGAATGTATGTTGCAGAGAAATATTTCAATTGGGGAAAACATAAAATATAAGTTATGAGAATGCTGGTAGTTATGTGTGCATGTTTTTATACCTTATCGATGCTATTTTATTTCTTTAGATTTTTTGTTTTCTTTTCCTTCCTGTCTTTGACTGTTTTACTTCAAATTATTTTCTAGTCATTATGTAAGTCATTTCTAGACTCCTTCACAGCACCTGGAAATTGCAGATTAACTATGGCATCTACATAAATTATATCTATTGTATACTTATATATACATATAAATATATATGTATATCATATGAATGTGGGTAAAATGAATATTAATAAGTATAGATTAGCTCTTGAGAAGCGAAGATTTCTAGAACTGTAACAGATAAGCAGGTAAGAATGAATTCTGCCTTTCTATTATAAGATTAAATGATGTGACTCAACAGCAATAAAAATGCAGTCATAGCCTAAATTTAAAAAATAAAGGGGAAATCTGGTTTCATAGCAACTCAAAAAAGCCTTGGTTTCTTGAGTTTTAATACTCACTCAGAGGAAAAATTAAGCCTTTGGGTCCCCAGGTGGCTGAAACTGAGCCTACATAAAGCCTATTCTGAAAGTGCAGCTCTCCTGTGAAAGGAGAATAGGAAAATCAGTGTTCCAGACATTAAAACCCTCGGGGCCCTAACAGAAGCCAAAGCAAAAATTGTTCTCTAGACTTACCCTAAATAGGATCTTTTGGAGTCTCATTGAAGGAAAAACAAAGAGCCCTCAGTGAAGATATGCTCACAATGAGAGAATCATAAACTTCGAGGAAGTCAGCAGATGCGGCAAGGAAGAAAATTCCAAGAACAAGATAAAAGAAAGCCAATCTGAAAGAGACCATCAAACTAATTATTTTATAATGACTAAGGAGGTAAAAGAAGGAATAAAACCATCATGACAAAAACATGACAAGTTAAGAAAAAAAGAATAAACTTCTGGAAATATTCACTGAGAGTGGCTTTTTAAAAAATACTTGGATTAAGCTACTAAAATGTAAATTAAAGAATTAGAAGACGACTTGCTTAAATCACGCAGAATGTAGAAGCAAAGTGAGGTGGAAAATATCAAAATGTCTCAAGGATGCATGGGAGATAAAATGGGAAAATAGAACAGAAAATGGGAAATGCAGTATTAAAATAATTGCTGAGACTTTCCAGACTTGATAAAAAAAGATGGTAAGTCCTTACATTTGAGAAGTACATGGTGTCTTGAACAAGATAAATAAAGTAGTCCACAACAAACAAATCAAGGAGAAATTATTCAGCATTAAAACAAATCTTAAAACCAGCTACAAAGAGAAAACTGAGGGGCACCAGTCTTTCTACAATGAAAGATAGCAGAAGTAGAAAAACATCTTTGTAGTGCTGAGAAAACAATTGTTGACTCAATATTTGATGCCTTGTTAAAGTATTAATTGAAAATAAGAATAAAATAAAGATATATTCAATCTAAGATTTAACAGTTTGCCACTATCAGACCTTTACTATGAAATCTACTGAAAGATTTATTTCAGCTAAAAGACAATTGAATATAAAAAGAATGAGACGGCAGCAATAAAAAGCTGGGCCCAGTGATGTAGGCATATAATGCTAGCACTCCGGGAGTCTGAGAGCAAGAGGTTAGTAAGGCTGTGTCTCAAAGTCAAAAATAAAAATGGCTGGCAGTCTACCTCAGAGTGAAGGCTTTGGGCTTTGTCTACATACCATAAAAACAAAAAGAAAATACAAGACAAACCCAGTGACAAATCTAAAGCGTTGACTAACTATTGTAATAATGACTAATTTAGAATAGTTGAAATTAGGTAGAACTAAAATACATGACAACAGTATAAGCAAGATGAGTCTTGCTTATAAGTATAAGTATAAGTATAAGCAAGGGTCTCTCTATCAAATGACAAGAGAATCACACACAGCAGAGGCTGGAGTGACACAACTCTAAACCATGGAACACCAAGGATGGCTAGAAAATACCAGCAACAAGGAGATGTATGGAACAGATTTCCCTTGGGCTTCAGAGGGAATCAGTTTTATCAACACCTAGATTTCAGATTTCTTGGTTCCTAAATCATAAGAAAATAAACTTCTGTTATTTTAAGCCCACCTTCTACCATCTTATAATATGACAATCTTGGAAAACTAATATACAATGAAATATTATGTGGCAGTTAAAGTGAATGAGCTAGAACTATATCAGTTCAAGTAAATCTTGAAAACCTAATATCAAATGGGCAAAAACTCATGATGTATCTTCAAAGTAGACCTGGAGAGAGAGGAAACTGTGATCTCTATTAAGCAAATTAAATGTGCTAACTGGGCAAAGTGGCTTTGAAATAAATGGAGTGTACTGAAAACTACAGGGACTACTGTCTCAGTTAGTTTTTCATCACTGTCAATACCCAAAATCCACAACTTAGGGAGGAAAAAATTTATTTGAGCTTATAGTTTGGGAAGGTCACAGTCCATTCACAGGTGGGCAGCTAGAAAATGATAGAAGCACATGGCAGGGCTGGAGCAGGGGCAGGGCCAGAGCCAGAGCTTCAGCAGCGGAGATGCTCACAGCATGGTAGAAGAAACTGTGAGAAAGGGTGGAACCAGCACACGTCCCTCCAGGTCAAGGCCTTAGCCTCCACCCCTTCCAGCCAGGCCCCACCTCCCAACCCTACACAGTATCCATAGGAACATGACGCTTTTAGGAGACACTCCAGATCCAAACCACCACAACTGCCAAACAAAAGAAAACATCAATAAATACAACAGCGTCTCCTGTTCGTGGAGTAGGAATTTAATGTTATTGGAAAGTCAGTTCTACCCAAAACAGTATACAGAGTCAGTGTAATCTCAGTGAAATTTCAAGGGATCACAGTTAGCCAGAATAATCTTGAAAAAGAAGAAAAGAGGTTAAAGACACTTCTTGATTTAAAAAATATATATATAAAAGTTATAGTAGACTAATGTGGTATTGGCATATAGACTAGTGAGAGTGCATAGACTCCAGACATTAACCTCTGCAAAACTACATGGTCCTGGTGCAGAAACAGATCGGGGAACCAGTTAAACAAAATTGAGGACCCAGAAACAACCCAAGGCACCTTCAGCCTTTGGATCTTTGACAAAGGGGCTAAAACCGTTCAGTGGATAAAAGACAGCCTCTTTAACAAATGGTGGTGGTAAAACTGGTTACCTACGTGCAGAAGAATGAACCTATACCTTTATCTTTCATCATGTACTAAAATCAAAATAGTTCAAAGAACTAGACATTAAAACAAAAATATTGAAGCTGCTGAAAAATAAAGTAGGTAAGACCCTGGAAGACATAAGCATAAGAAAAGAGTTTATGAATAGAACTTCATTCACACGAGAAATAACACCAAGAATCAATAAATGGGATTACATCAAATCAAGACTTTTGCATGACAAAGGAAACAATCAATTGAGTGAAGAGACAACTTACAGAATGGGAAAAAAATTTACCCCCAACACCTAGGACAAAGGACTAATATCTAGGATTTATTTTTTTAAAACTCAAAAAGAAAAGATAATAACCAAAAAATGAGCAATTGAAATGAATTGGCAGGCACTTCTCAGAAGAAGTACAAGTGACCAATAAGCATATGAAGAAATGTTCAACATCTTTGGCCATCAGAGAAATGCAAATCATAACAACACTGAGATTCTGTCTCCAGTATGAATGGCTATCATGAAGAACTCAAAAACAGCAAATGTTGTTGAGAATGTGGGGAAAAGCAACCCTTCTGCATTGTTACAAAAGTTTATAATACAACCACTGTAGAAATTCCTCAAAAATACAAAATAGAAATCCCATTTGACTCAGCTACACCTCTTCTGGGCCTCCTTCCAAAAAATTTAAATATTTATTGCAGTGGCACATACACACACATGCACAATTCATAATAGCTAAGTCTTGGGGAATAGCTTATATATCCATAAATGGATGAGTGGATAAAGAAAATTAGTGTTTATACACAGTGGATTATTACTGTCCATAAGGAGAAGCCATTTGTAAGAGAATGGCTATACCTTGAGACTGTAGCACTTAGCAAGGTAAATCAGACACAAAATGGTTAAGTACTGCATGATTTCAATTGTAAGAGGAATCTAAAATGTAAGTAATTAAAAGAGTAAAACCAAAGAGAGAATATAGGACATAGAGAAGTCAGCTTTGGAGTTGGGAAGGGAACCTGAGGACAAGGGAAAGGGGAAAATTTAAATACGAAAATATGGTATGTATATACATAAGCTGTATGTAATCAGTATGTCAGTGAATATATATGACAAACATATACAAATAAAAATATATTAAAGACCCTTGCAGATATGGTCAGAGAGTGTTTAACAAAAGCACCAATACTATTCAGTTGAGGAAGGGCAATCTCTTCTACAAATAGGGCTGAGAAAACTGGATGCCTGTGTGCAAAAGAAGCAAGTTGAACCATTGTTTTACACTGTAGGGTTAAAATTAACTCATGTGGATCAAAGTCATAAATGGAAGAGCAAAACCTGTAAGCGACTAGGAGAAATTGGAGTGGAACATAGGAAAGATTTGGCAAGGTGCTGTGACAAAATCAAATGCAACAAAAGAAAAATACAGTTTATCAGAATTAAAAACTCGCATCAACGGATACTGTCAAAAGAAGGAAAATACAGCCTGCGAAATGAGATGGGTATTTGCAAATATGATGCCTGCCTAGTATTAGTATCCACAGCATCAAAAGAAGGCCTGCAAGTCCGCAACAGCAGCAGTCTCAAGTCAAAGATGGGCAGAGGACTTGAATAGACATGGAGGAGATCCAGCGATGTTCAGTAAGCATGTGAAAAAAGTGCTCAAAGTGCTAATCGTTAGAGAAATGAAAATGCAAACCACAGTCAAATGCTGTTGCAAACACAAGAATGACTGTTACAACAGAAAATAAATGCAGTGATAATGGAGAAAATGGAATCTGTGCATTACTAGTGAGAATATAAAATGGTTCACTTGCTATATAGAAAGCAGGTTGGTGGTTCCTCCAGAATTTAAACAAAGTTGCTATGTAACCCAGGCATTCCACTTGTAAGTACAGTATAATTGCAAAAGAATGGGAAACAAGGGGCGAAATACACACATACTCATGTTCTGAGCAGCAACTTCACAGTAGCCAAAAAGCAGAAAAAGGCCAAATGTCTACTAGCAAATTAACCAATGAACAAACTATGTTATATACTTGCGATGGAATATTACTTGAAAATGATCCCACACTGTGAATGAACACTAAAACATTATGTCAAGTCAAGCCAGAAACAAATGATTAACTTTTTATGAACTATCTAGAATAAATTCATAGCGCTGACATGTGGTTGGTGGCTTCCAGAGACTGGGAGTGGGGAGACACGGGGGAGGGCCTTGTTTAATGGGTACAAACCTCTAGTTTGGAGCAATGAGAAAGTTCTGGGGGTGGATTGTGTTGGTGGTGGTATAACAACATATACTTAGCGCCACTAAATAATAGACTTAAAATGGTATATTCCAAAATAGTTGAAATAGTAATTTTTATTGTCTATATTTTATCACATTTTTAAAAAGGAAAGGAAGAAGGAGTCATCTCAGTAGTCCTGCAGTCTGGGTGGGAAGTGGGGCCTGCCGGGGTGCAGGGTAGTAGCACATAGGCAGCAAGGGGAAGGCGGGCTCTCCTTCCTCCCAGAGACTGTTTGGAAGATCAGTACTGAGGACTAGCATTTCTTAAACATTTTTAGAGACTTAATAAATATCCTTGACTTACAGTGTCACTTCATGTGCTCAGACTCGCTTCCAGCATCCCATAATTCTACACCTTTACTCTGGCACACCAGTACTTTGTTATTCATGGAATTATTGTTCCTGTAGTATAATTTATGAAGCTTTTAAAATTTTAGCTGCTCTAAGCATTAAGACTAAGGTCTGTCTGAAGACTTTGTCCCAAGCACTGCTCTGCACATGCACTGTTTGCCTACAGTAGTTGTCGAGGTGACTGCTGGTCTCAGTGCTGTCACAGGTTTTGAGTGGAAGCTTTGCTTTTCCCTCAGAAAAGCACGCGAGTTTAGCATGCCTGGCTATGTGCAGGAACTGTTGAGTAGCAGACTTCTGCCCCTCTCTCAAGGCCAAATCTTTCACTGTTTTCTCATTCGCTCCTTCTGCTACCCAGCCAGTCAAGCATTCATTCTGCCTGATTATGAGCTTGTTGTGTGTCGGGCACACAGCATACTAAGATGGCCAAGGAGTAGTTCCATGTGTTTTTACCTACTCATGTGTTTTTATTCTTGAGTACTGAAACACATAAAAAATCCCAAAGTACTTTATTATTGTTCAAATGTTAAAAAAATAACCTACTGATTGACACTGCTTATGTATAAGCACAATGCACATCAGTAGCCAGAAACACTAAGGGACAGAACGAACAAGGAAATAAACTGTGACACTGAATAAAACTGTCTCATGAGGGTGAGAAAGGTAAACATCCGTGAGATAAAAATCACAAAGATTAAATTAGAAGCCAGGCCTGTAATCCCAGCGGTCTGGAAGGCTGAGGCAGAAGGACTGCAAGTTCAAACCCAGCCTGGGCAGTTTAGCAACTTAGTGAAATCTTGTCTCAGAATCAAAAATGAAAAATGTGCTGGGGATGTAGCTGAGTGTGTAGACCCTGGGCTCCATCCCGAGTACCACAATATAAATAAATGAATAAATAACTGCCCTGTCTAGAGTTGTAGTTAAATAAATGGTGGCGCACACATAATCATTACCAAAGATAACACTGCCATATGACCTCTGCGGGAAATTGGTTCTTACGCTCTTCACATCTACTTCCCTCATCGTGGGCACCAGCTGATAGATGTAGGCCAGCTTCCATCAGGAGATCTGGGCACAACAGGAAAGTGTAATTCGAGGACTAAGAAGGGGCATGCGTGCGCTCGTGCTCACCTCGCACTCTACGTATATAGTCAGTATTTCAGTACTGAAGGTTGAAACTAGGACCTTGGCACGGACCTACATCCTCAGCCCTTTATTTATTTCCTTACTGACTGATTGATTTATTTTGAGACACAGTCTCGCAAAGTGACTAGGTTGCCCATGCTGGGATTCCAGGCATGGACCATGGTGCCTGGCTCCAAAAAGCAGCTCCTAAGCTCATATTTTGGTTTTTTGATAGGTCTTATAGATTTCAGTGTAAGTTTTTTTGAACTTTCAGGGGTTAATGAAAACAAATAACCAATTTTTAATTGTTATGACTTTCATTATTTATTTTTTGTCCCCTAGGTATGTTCTTTTTCTTAGCTCTTCTCTACGTAACACTTGCCTTACCTTCTTAGTGGTTAATAACCTGAAAGGACCATAATGTTCTTTTAATCAGTTCATTGAGCGTGTGTCTTCTGTACATCTAGAGTGTGTCTAGGACTTTACTGTCAGATATTATAACAAAACTGACAATTGTTTTTTAGAATAAATGTGACTTATCCTGATTCATAGAATTTGTAAACCTTGTCACTACTGTAATGCTGTATAAAATTGTAATCCTACCTTTTTTTTTCTTTCTCTGTGATACTGTAGAACCTAGGACCTCGCACATGCTAAGCCAGTGCTCTACCACTAAGCTACATCTCTGTTACATGCTAAGTCTGATTTTTTTCGAGACAGTATCTAAGTTGTTCTGATTTGTAATCCTCCTGCTTCCACATCCTAAGTAACTTGAATTGCATATATTCAGAATATATCCATCTCAACAATTTGTCTTCATTGATATTTTTATGATATTCCGTGGTATGATTTCTGCCTGTTGTTAGTGACCACACTTATAACCTAAAAACTTACCAGTGGGCTGAAATGCTGAACTTGAAGTCTCTATCACTGGTTGCCCAGGAAACTTAAGGAAGTGTTCACTACTTTATAGGCCTCTATTTCTTCTTTTTAAAAAACATATCATTGTATTATATTGTCTTTACTTATTTTTTTACATTTCCCCCCCATTGTTTTATTAGTATGTATATATGTGTGTCTTATTAAAATATCTGCTTTAAGAGAATATAATTACTAAAAATGTTAACCTTTCCTACCTTAAAAAGATAATGAGATTCTAGTATGATTTTAGTTATTAAACTAAGAATGAAATACATTCTGCTGGCTAGTGTGACCTTTGATAAATAACTGAATATACTATAATAAAATGTAACTGGAAGAATACAGTAAATCTCTGATTTCTGTAGCATTTACCACTCACACGCTCTGATTTAAAAACAAAAAAATTCCTTGAATTGCTTTTGATTTTCTTTCTTTTCTAATAGGATAACACAGAAATTTTTACTTTAAGAGCTATAAATCTGCAAATTAAAATATCCAGGGAAACATGAAAATATTTCTTTGGTAGGCCTCCAGCTTCTCTAGGCTGAGTCTGCGTATAGAGCAACACAAGTCCTGAGAGCAGCACGTGTTGGCCTTTCCCACCATGGGGTCTACCCACTTAGATTAATACATCTAGAATTTATTACTCCTTTGAGTTCTGCTTTTCCCCAAAATATTTATTCAGCGATGATTCAGTGATTTACAGTGTCAGGGCCCTGAAACTTTAGGATATTATAACCTATGCTGAGAAGCAGTTGTATAGATCAGCATAATATTATAATGCAATAATTATAATAAAACTATATAAAGATATAAAGCAAACATAGCTGGAGTATCCTGGGGAGTAAGAAAGTTTCACCGAGGAAATTCACTCTCAGGAAAGGAGTTCTTACTAGTTAGATAAGTACGTTTTGGCTAGAGGGAAAATATTTGAGGTTTGAAGTAGCCACATGTTCATAGCCAGTAGTTTGGGATGTCTGAAACAAATCTTAGGCAGAGGTTATAATGAAATAAAGGTAGGCATGTAGCAAGAGGCCAAATGCCCTATCTTTTAGATAACGTGATCTCAGCTTGCTTATTTATTTATTTATTTATTTATTTGTTCACTTATTTGCAACAGGGTCTCACTTTATAGCCCAGGCTGGCCTTGGATTCATGACAGTCCTCCTGCCTCAGCCTCTCAAGTGCTGGGATTACAGGCATGTGCCACCACGCTTTGTTTATGTTGTGCTGGGGAATTGCACTCGGGGCTGTGCACTTGCAAGGCAAGCGCTTTAACCTCTATGCCATTCTTCCAGCCCTTGGTATACTTCTGTAGGAAATGAGAAATAATGGTGGATTTTTAGTAAGGCAATCAGTAACTGTAGTGGTTTGGATCTGGAATGTCCCCCCAAAGCATCATTTAGTTGGAGCTGTGTGTTACTGGGAGGCAGAGCTTAGCTGGAAGGGCAGATGTTTGGCATCTGACCTGGAGGATTTATGTCAGCTATCTGAGATTGGGGTTGCCCCTGGCAGAGTTTTCAAATGTTTGTTACTGACTTGTGAAACAGGAAATAAGGGAAGGCCATCCACCCTGGGGACCCAACCAGCAGCTTGAAGTTACTGAAGAAAGGAGGAAGAAACACTGTTACAGCTTCTTCCTGGGACCCAGGCCTTAGCTTTTGCCTGAGTCTTCAGACTCACTTAGCTTCTGTTTGCAGTGGGTGAGCATCACTCCAACGTATCTCTGCCATGAGATTCACTGTTGCTAACTACCCCATGAATGAACTGTGTGAGACCTTCCAGAACTCAGCTATATACATCTTTGCTCCCTTAAATTGTAGATGTTAGATATTTTTTCACAGTAACAAGTAACTAAAGTAGAAATGATCAAATATGTGAGATTTTTGGACACGTTAATAACCTCTCAGAGTGTCTGTACAATTGGATAACAGTACCTCAGATTATTCTGAGTACTTAAATGATTTTATGACTATGAAGTACTTACAGTAGTACCAGAAAGTAAGTCTGTAAGAAGGCTGGCAGACTCCATATAATTTAATGCCAATGCCTCTCAAGCCTTGTCTCTCAAAACCTTACTTATCCCAAGATTGACAGTTATGGTGGTTCTGTTTAGCATTTTCCTGGGGTGTAGTGATGTTGAGCATGTTTTCATGTACTTACTGGCTATTTTGTACATCGTTGGAGAAATACCGGTTAAGATACTTTCTCCATTTTTAATTGGATTATTGCCTTTTTAGTGATAAGACTTATTTGCTGCAAAATTATATATATGCATATATATAATATGTATATATTAATGTATATATATATATATATACACTATTTCATTAGGGAAATGCAGATAAACTTGACACAAAGGATTACTGTAATAAAAAGGTAAAAGCAAGTATTGGCGAGAATATGAAAAAATTGGAGTTCTCGTATGCTGTTAGGGGGAACGAAAAATTATGCACCTGTTTTGGAAGTCAAAAGTGAAAAATGTAAAAACTACCCAAATACCATCAAATGGTAATGATTAGACAGAATGTGGTATATTTATACATACAATGGAATATTATTCACTGATAAAAAGAATTGAAATACTGATAGGTGCTGTAACATGGGTTTTGAAAACATGTTAAGTCCAATCACAAAAGATTATGTGACATTTATATGAAATACCCAGAATAGGGAACTCTATAGGGATAAAAAATGAATTAGCAGCTGTCTAAGGCTAAGGGATTTGGGGAAAATAAGGGATAACTGCTAAAAAGTTTTTTTAAAAAGTTTTTTTGGTTGATGAAAATGTCTTAAAATTGATTGTGGAAATGGCTACCCCACTCTGAATATGCTAAAAAGCATTGAATTGTATATTTTAATTAACAAGTTTGTGATATGCGAATTAGATCTTAATAAAATAAATCTTTCAAAAATCAGTATTGAATGTACTCACTGTGACTATAGCCTAAATTAAAAGATCAAACTAACTTTTAAAAGTCACCTTCAAGGGCTGGAGGAATAACTCAGTTGTTAAAGCACTTGTCTAGCAAACTGAAGACCCTGGGTTCAATTCCCCAGCACCACATAAGCCAGGCATGGTGGCACATGCCTGTAGTCCCAGTACTTGGGAGACTGATGCTGGAGGATTACCATTTAGTTCAAGGTCAGCCTGGGCTCCATGGTGAGTTCAGGACCAGTTTGGGCGATAGAGCAAGACTGTTTCAAAAAAAAAAAAAAAAGTCACCTTCCATATATTCTAAGTTTCTGTAATTTCAGTTACGTTCATGGAAATACTAGTCTTTTAAAACTTAAGTTTTGAAGCCTGCTGAACAAGTCAACTAGCATCTCCAAAATACTGCTTTAATCTAAATTTTTACTGCTTTTTATGAGGTCTAAAGCTGCTATTCTAAAATGCTTACATTAGGGTCATGTTAACCTTTAAATATGATCTTACCATATCCTAAGTAGTAGAATAGCAGTGCATCTATCTTTGATTTTCTACAGTATAGTGTTTTGCATTAATTTTTATTTTTAATTGGTACCTAATGCTTGTTCACATGTATGGAATGCAGTGTGATGCTTCGATATATGTATGTATTGTACAATAATCAAATTAGGATAATTAGCATGTCCATCTTTGCAAATATTTATCATTTTTTGTGATGAGAACAATTAAAATCACTCTTCTCCTGGGTTTGTCACACGCACCCACAGTCCCAGCAACTTGGGAAGCAGGGCTGTGTGATCTCCTGAGGCCAGTCCAGGCAGCATAGTTACGACCTTGTCTCAAAAATAAATTCGCTCTTCCTGCCATTGGAAATATATGATAGCTATTGCTAAGTGTTAGTCATCTTACGGTGGAACAAAACAGCAGAACGTGTTCCTTTTATTGAGCCATGACCTTGTACCTGTTGGCCAACCTCTGCCCAGTCTCCTCCTTCCCAGGTGTCTGGAAGCCACTGTTTGATTCTCGACTTCCACGGGATCAGCTGTTTACCGTCCACGTGAGTGAGATGGTCTGTATGTGTCTGTCATATTTCATCTGTTAGCATGTTTTCCGTGTTAGTCCATGTTGTCCCAAATGATACTGT
The DNA here is from genome assembly GCA_004027205.1 of Ctenodactylus gundi. Lineage (NCBI taxonomy): Eukaryota > Metazoa > Chordata > Mammalia > Rodentia > Ctenodactylidae > Ctenodactylus > Ctenodactylus gundi. Next base: position 163,929 of record PVKB01001601.1, read on the forward strand.
TGTATTTTTATTCAGAATACTTGAAGTTCTGAATTTTGATTTGGTCCTTGTGTTGACCGTGAGAGGCCTTAGGAAACAGCGCAGGACTCCGGTGAGCAGCACTTCATCGTAGCTAGACAGCTGCAAATGCAGCCTGATAGTTTGGTTGCTTCAGAGCTTCCTGGTACATGAGTTAGTCCATTTAAAGTACAGAGTGGAATAGAATGCCAAGATGAGAGACAGGTTGTCTCCAAGATTTGAGTAAGGTTCGGGACTGCCTGTCACTGGTGGTGGGACAGTGCGATGTAGCCGTTTGTCTTTTGCTTGTCAGAGTTGTGAATCATTCCTTCACTTAGTCCCACAGAGTTGCATGACAGCAGTCCCCCGAAATTTGTTGCAGCTTGTTGTGGTTTGCATCTGGAGTGCCCTCCAAAAGTCTCTTGTACCTGTGGATACTGTGCACTGTTGGGAGTTGGGGCCCGGCTGGAAGGGGCGGATGCTTGGGGCTTGGCCTGGAGGGCTCTGTGCTGCCTCCACCTTCCTCTTGGACTTGGCTCAGTTCTGCTGTACCGTGAGGAACGCTTTCTTGGGCTCCAGCCCCACCACATGGTTCCACCATATCCAGCCACCCACCCATAAATTATGACTTTCTGAAACTGTGTGCAAAAAATAAACCTTTCCTCCCTAAAGTTGTGGATGTTGGGTATTCTCTCCTAGCAACGAGAAAATTACTACCACAGGAATTATCTGCAAACTCTGCTGGTAGAGGCTGATGCTACTGCTATCGAAGCTGAGGCTTCTGTAATGCCAGCATGTGGGAAGCATCTGCGTACTTTTCATTTCAGCGTGGATTTCAGAGGGTAGAGGCACTTTTGCTAAATTGTAGCCTACCAGTGTCTAATGGCAAGGACGTTTGTAGGTACTCTTGTGTATCAGTGATTTTGTCACATAATTGAGACTGATCTGGATCCTTAGGAGCCAGCAGTATTACAGAGAAGGTCACAGCTTAGCATGCCAGATTCCATCAATCTATGTAATGGGTTCATTTATTATTTCAGTGTATGGGGCAGTCATCACTCTGAAAACACATTTGATTAGTGATGGAGGTGGAGTTGAGCTCCTACCAGCCTTTTTCACTAGCTGTATGGGCTGTTGTTTTGAGACAGAACATCTTTTACTGTTCTCATTCCCTTTAAATTTTTATTCAAGGCTGTGATTTCTTGTTCTTTTCCTGGAATTTTGTGCTTTTTCTTTTGGCCCACTGGGGAACAATGTGATTATTTGTTTTTATCACTGTCTTATTTTTTATTTGTTGTTATATTATATTATTTGCTATTTTTTCGTGTCCCAGTCATACCTCTCTACATGCAGCTGAATCTGAGAGGAAGATCTCCTCAGGTAGTTGTGGGATAGCAATTAGTCAAAAGGGCACCACTGACAATGTCATATTAGCTTCCTTTTTCCATCTATAGGTATGGGTAGGACACTGTGTTGGGGTACCTATTTCAAGAAAGCCTTAGAAATTTGAGTCCCTCTTCTCCCTCAAACTCCCCAGTATACCTGGACCTCATTCTCACTGGAAGCACAGAGAGATCTGAAGCCACCATTTTTTAACTCATCCCTCTTACAGCAGCTAACACTGGAATTTTTATCTAGAGCTTCTACTTTCCCATTACTAAGATAATATCCCTTAATTTCTCTTTTTCCAGCATAAAGACTACAAGAATTGTCCAGGTAACAGGGCTGACCACAAAAATTCACATAGATTACTTTAGATAATTTTTTCAATCACCAGTCAATCATTTTAATCAATATTAAAAGTCTGACCTAGTGCAATAGAAGTCTTAATAGTAGTCAAGGCCTCATCCTTGGATTCCTGTAAGTTTATCTCTGAGATCTCTCAGAAAGTATGAAGACAGAAAGGACCAGCCTCCTAAATCTGTGAGATGTTTTGCTGTCTTTTGCATGTACTAGTAGAGATCAAGCCCAGGTCTTTGACACTAAGCTACATTTGCAGCCCATATTTATTTTTTATTTTTGAGACAGGGTTTTATTAAGTCACAAAGCTACCCAGGCTGGGCTTGAACTCTGTCCTCCTGCCTCCAGCCTTTGGAGTACAGGGATTACGTTTCTCATAGGTTTAAGGTTGATGTGATAGACTATAGAAAAGGCTGAACTGTAAGAGAATTCAGCAGGTCCAATCTTCCCTAAGCTCTAAACATTCTGTCCCCATAGCTCCCAGGTGAACCAGCCACTGTTCCAATGATTGGCCTGGTTTATGCCTAGGAACATTTCTCCATTCATCCTTGTTATAGGTATGCATTTCTAATTATCATTTGAAAGAGAGCAGAAACTAATAACCAGATTGAATCTTAGTACCTGTGGTTACAGTAGTACAGACCTGAGGTTGACCAAACAGTATGACAAAGTTTCACCACTGCCTACCTAGAAGAGAGTTTTTTTTTTCCTTTGTAAGGTTATTTATTTTTACCCACTAATACACACACACACACACACACACACACACACACACACACACACACAAAAGACACAGTGGTTATATTCAGTTTGAGAATTTTGTGCACATATATATTGCATCAACTTCATAATCCCATTCCCCTTTTCACCCTCTCCTCCCTTCCTCATCCCCTTACTCACCATATCTCACCCATTTAACCATATGATTCTATTATTTATTTATTTGTATTTTGGTTTCTCAGAGAAATCAAGTGATATTTAACCTTCTGAGTCTGACTCACTTCACTAAGCAGGATGATCTCAAGTTGTTTCCATTTACCTATAAATGACCCAGATATATCTGTCTTTATGGAAGAATAATACTCCTGTCTGTTGAGATACAAATTTCCTATCCAAATACAAGTGAGACCGCATGGTATTCAGTTTTCCTGCATCTGGCTGACTCCATAGTTACCACCAGTTCCACTGTCCTGGTGCAAATGAGAAGATTTCATTTTTTCCCTGTCTGAATAGTAATCCATTGTGTGGATTTGTATCTCATGGAAAGAGTAAGAATTATGATTACCAAGATGGGGGAGATTGAGCGGGAGAGACAAAGAAGGGGCTAATCAGTTGTGAGAAACTACTGTTTGATAAGGATAGGAAGTTCTGGTGAGCTGCTTTACTCAGTAAGGTGCCTGCAGGTAGTTAAGCGTTGTGTATCTCAAAAATCTAAAAAGAAGGATTTTGAATATTTCACCAAAAAGAAATAATACACGTTTGAGGAAGTGTGTGTAATCTGATTTAAACATTACACAATGTATTCAAGTATTAAAACATCATATAGTTTTACTATAAAGTGTAATGTAAAATTTTTAGATTCTTATCAGATAAAAAAGCATTTAATTTTGTCAGATAAGCTTGCATACAACTGTAATCCCAACTGCTGCTATAGGAGCCTGAACAGAAGGGTCACAATTCAAGCCCAGGGAACCTTAGTGACTGAGTGAGACAGTATCTCAAAATAGAGACACTGAATAAGGAAAACACTACCTCTTCAGCAAATGGTGCTAGAAAAGTTGGACATCCGCATGCAGAAGAATGAATCTAGACACACACCTGTCACTGTGCACCAAAATCAAATCAAAGTGGATCAAAGACCTAGGTTCTAAAACTGAAACACTGAACCTTCTCGAGGACAAATTAGGCAAAAATTTAAAGGATGTGGGTGTAGGCAAGCACTGTCTTAAAAAAGACACCGAATGGAAAAGAAATAGCCTCCAGAATGAACACATGGGAATATATCAAATTAATACCCTTCTAGACAACAAAGGATATTATCAATAGAGTGAAGAGAGAACCAACAAAATAGGAAAAAGTTTTCACCATCTGCACCTCAGATACAAGGCTAATAACTAGAATATACAAGGAACTGACCTAAAACAGGCTCCTTAAATTCAAAGACCCAATCAAAAAATGGGCAACAGAAATGAATGGACAATTCTCAGATGAAGAGGTTCAAACGGTCAATAAATACATGAAAAGATGTTCAGCATCCTTAGCCTTTAGAGAAATGCAAATCAAAACATCACTAAGATACCATCTAATCCCAGAGAGAACAGTGCATATCAAGAACTCTAACAGCAATCAATGCTGGGGAAAAAAAGGAACCCTCTTACACTGCTGATGGGATTGTAAACTGGTACAGCCACTATGGTGGGCAGTATGAAAAATTCCTCAAAAGTCTAAAAATAACTATCCCCTTTGATTCAGAGATACCTCTTCTTGGTATCTTTCCAAAAGAGTTCAAAGCATCATATAGCAGAGATACATGTATAACCCTGTTCATAGCAGCACAACTAACAATAGCTAAAGTGTGGAAGGCACCAAAATACCCATCAACAGACCAATGTATACACAAACTGTGATATATGTACACAATGGAGTACTACTCATCTATAAAGACAGATAATTTTGAGACTTTTGTAGGTAAATGGAGGCAACTTGAGACCATCGTGCTCAGTGAAGTGAATCAGACACAGAAGGTTAAAGATTGAGTGGTTTCTCTAATATGAGAAACACAGAATACAGCCATTTCAAAGAACTAGATGGGGGAGAGTAGGAGTCAGAGGGGATGGGAGGGTGAAAAAAGGGAGAGGGGAAGTTTGACTCTGATGCATTGTGTATGTGCACAAAATACTAAAGTTGAACATAAACATGTATCACATATATACTTACTAATAAAATGGGAGAGGAAAAAAGGGAAACACCAGAACTTCCTGTTCTTATCCACCACCATCTGCTGTTCCGTCCTTTCCCATCCCTTCCATCTCCTCTCCCCAGTCTCAGGTAATCCTTATCCTTACTCTCCACTTTGGGAGAGACACTTAGTGCAGAAGCCTTAGGTTCCAGCTCTAGTACTAAGTAAATATGTAAAATTTGTGGTAATGCTACTATTTGTATGACTGTTCTATGTCTAAATCTTTCAAAATAAAACTTAAAGAATGTTAAGGGAAAAGCCAGGCCCAGTTGCACAGGCCTGTAAATTCAGCACTTTAGGAGGCTGAGGCAGGGTAAATTCAAGTTTGATCCCAGCCTGGGCTATTTAGCAACTTAGCAAAACCCTGTCTCAGATGTTTTTGCAGTAGAGCTGAGGATGTAGCTGAGAGCAAAGTCCTGTGGTCAGTCTCCAGGGCACACATACAGCTGAAGAAGACCTTGGATCCACAGAATCGGAAGAATACTCTTACAACTGAGTAATAAAAAAACCCAATTAGAACATCCTACATGTGTCACGTGACTCTTCTCAGAGTGGGATGTTATCAGTGTGACGTCGTACCTTTGCTCCTAAGCATAGTGAGGTATACTTAAGCCCTTGCCCTCAAAGATTGTTGTTATGGCCAGGCTGTTCAGATAACATGGTGGCTGGATAAAAATCTGTTGGGTTCCTTTAGAGTTCAAGAGAAACTACAGTCAAGAGACTGAAGTAGTCCCTGAACCGAGCATATACACCAAATCCGTGATAGCAGAATATTTACTAGTGGCTGATCAGAAGATGAAGTCAGTAACTCCAGCAATATTAGGTGTGAGTCCCTGATGGAGCCATAGTATTAATCTACCCTGAGGTACCATCCATTTTGCCTAAGTGCAAGAGCTGGCTACATTGGGCTTTTAAATCGTCCAGCAATGAGGATAATCACTTCTCTTCTAAATAGGTCTTGTATAATGGGTTTCAGTCAAAGGCCCTGTTTTAAGTTATATTGGGGCATATTTATCATTTAAATAGGTTCTCTTCTATCAAGGCAATTTGTGGTGCCAAAGACTTGATTTTAATTCATTATTCATTGAGTCAGAATTCATGACCACTATGGAATATTTTTGGACAATAGGTTCTGTGATCATGGGGAATTTAAAGAAGACAGTAGTTTCTGGGATTAACATAAGGCATATCTGCTTGCTGTCTGTATTTTGTTCAGTAACTGCCCTGAGATTATAAGGGTTGCTTTGTCTGCATTCAGTGAGATTTCTAGTATTGAGTAAGGGCATGAAGGCTTGCCATTTGGTATATTTCAACAGACGCTCAGTTGGTTTAGAAACTGTTGTAGAGGCACAAAAGCCAATCCTTGTTTTTTGGGGGGACAGCAAATAGTTGTTGCCTAAATTCTTGTAGATTCTGGTTTCCGGTGTTGAGTCAAGCCGTGGCCCCGGTCTCAGCTTTTCTTTACGTTTCCGCCCTGTTAAGGGTTAAATTGTGCCCCTTAGTTTTATATCTTGAAGTCTGAATTCCCCATTGACTGCATTTAGATGGAGCTTTTCAGGAAGCAATTGAGGTTAAATTAATGAAATCATAAGGGGGAAGCCCTAATAGGATTGGCATCCTTTTAAAAAGATATTCTTACAAGAAGAGGAAGAGAGACCAGAAATCCTCCCTAAACACATACACACACATAGCCTCGGAAGGACGTAACAGGAAGGTGGCCAGCCACCTCCAAGCCTGGAAGAGAGGCCTCAGAAGTTTCTCTGGAACACTATTTTTTCTGTGGTACTGAGGATTGAGCTACATCCTATTTTTTATTTTTGTGACAGAATCTTAGTTGCCCAGGTTGGGCTTGAATTTACAATCCTCCTGCCTCAATCTCCCAGAGTGCCAGGATTACAGTTGTGCACCATTAATACCCAATTCATTCATAGCCACACTATATACATTTGATATTTTGACTGGGTAATACCTTATAAGGATATTCCTTTGTTCGGTAAAATTTCTGAGAATTATGAGTTAAATTAATCCTTTTAAAAATAGTCAAATTCAAAGCTTCTATAGTTTTATTTTAAAAATGATCATTAATAGGCCATTTCAGTAGAAATATTTCTCATTAGGGAATTTCCATATCTACTTGTTAGATAGAAAAGGGCCTTTTGTCATTAAAGTATGAAAATGGAAATGTAATAAGTGATCAAGTATTTTTTCTTTTGATTTGGCCATAATTTTTCAGGACCAAATAAATGTCGTGATACTTTGTAATAGTTCATGGTCTAAAGCATACAATTTATGTAAGAATAGAATGTACTTTCTTGTACAACTGCCACACTCTCCTATAACTCCCAAATTATTAAAGATCTTCAAAAGCACCAAATCTTTAAATGTAGTAGGTTTTCTAACAAAAATCTATCCCAAAGGGACATTATTTCTTTTTCAGTTTTTCAGTATATATATTTTGGGGTTATTACATAAAAATACTGAATAATTTGAAAACTTTTTATTTTATATTCAGTATGGAAATCTATTCCCTGTGTGAAGCTTTTCTGATGCAAAATTGGAATGTTCGTGTAGTCACAACAGCTGTCCCCACACCATGTGGCATCTTCCAGTACTTTACTATAGAGATGAATTTTTGGCCCGATGTTTCAGTAATATTGGGCACACATGGTTTTAAGTGGCAAAGCAGTATGCTTGTGCGTTCATTTGACTCTCACAGCTCCAGTTGGCTCCAGATTAGAGCAGGGAGAACACATTTGCTCCCTGGCCACCCTCATGGCTGCCCCGGTAGCTGGATCACAGTAGGTGCCATTACTTCTAAAGACACAGCTAACTATTGCTGAGGAATTACACGGACACCAAAGTGCCTTACAGCTGTAGGACAGAGAATAATGAATCACTAAAAGGTTTCTCTCGGATTTCAGATTATGGTCCTAGTTAGTATTGATCTTTTTAAAATATTGATAAAAATTATGGCTATGGCCATGAAATAACTGTGAAACTAAAAGGAAAGCATGTCATAGCAGTAGATGTGTTCAAGATATTAATCCAGATATTTTATGTAAAATACTATTTTTCTGGAAAAAGCAACACCATACTTTTAGACTTGTTAGCAAGAAAATACAATCAGAGTGGTTCATGTCTGCAAGCATATTTGGAAAGTCAACCTATTAAAAATATAAATTATTCGTAAAACTTGGTTTTTATGTGAAAGTTATGTCCATTTTTGAGATTTCAGGCAATTTTTACCCCCAAAATGTTGGTTAATTGTTGTGGAAATTAGGTGATTCAGTTCAGTGTGAAACTGCGTTGATAACATACAATTTGAGTACCATATCAGTGCATATCTGTACGCAATTGCAGTGTATTGATCTTCATAATATGATTTTATACTGCAAGTTTATATTTAAATTCTACTTAAACCTTAACTGTAGCAAATCTGAAATCAGTTTGTGTACTTACTAAAGCTTCAGCATTTAGCAATAAAAATACTTTCTTGAGAATCAAGTATGTTACTCCAAACAATATCTGAATAAAGATAATACTTGTTTCCTTATAAAGGCAAAAAGAAAGTTTAAAAATATAAAATTTTAATCATCTGATATGGAGAATTATATTTCTGATATTCATTAAATATCAAAGAACTTTCAACCAGACCCAGTGTAGGCTACTTTTTTATTTAATGAATTTCTGCATGTATTGTAGGGGTTGGACTGATGAATATGTTTGAGGCTTTCAGCTCCTAGTGGATACAAAATAGAATGATTGATAAAATCCTCCCTACTATTGGCTATTATTTACTGACTCTTAAGTGGCAGGTTGTATTTATGCCAATTTATCTGCTTCAGGGAACATTCTTGATAGCAGAACAAAGTGAATAAAAGTAGTTTGCTTTGCAAATGAATGCAAATGGGAGCGCCTTTCGGAAAGCCCTTTACCAGGGGCAGTGCACTTTGATTATGAGTGAAGCTGCCATTTGGACATGGTGAAAAGAGCACGCTTGAACCATTGATTGGGGGAGACAGTAAAAAGTCAGGAAGGGCCCCGTTAAGCTTGCAGTGAGGCAGGCGGATGTCAGTGTGGTTAGAGCACAGTGGGAGAATGACAGGGAGGATTAGTGTCAGGGAGAAGCTTTGCTGTAGCTGTGGAGATAGTCCCTGGGGTCACTCACCTCTGACTGTTGTTCTGTGCTGATGGTTCTGTAATGCAAACTGCCTGATGTATGCCTGTTCATTATCGGAAATGGTGATTAGAAAAGGTATTTGTTTCTAAGATTCTCTTCTCTCTTCCTTTCTTACGTCCTTCTTTCTTCCTAGTTCTTTTTCTCGTTTTCTTTTTGTTTTTTTATTTTTCCTAATTAAGGGAAAATAAAATAAGGTAGGTTTCCTTGGCCTCTCAGCTGACAGAGTAGCCACCGCCTCCGATAGGGGATAGCTCAGTGCTAAGATGTAAAATAATTGTCTTGTGATTTTTGTTATCTGATAGTAATATTTTTCTTTGCTCAGCTTGGCCACCAGCATGAGGAGTAAAATGTAGAGATAGGGATGCTGTTAAATTTTTCGTGCAGTTTTGTCATCTTTAAAGTGTTACATTTACTTGTTTCTTGATTTTGTCAACTTTCAGAAGCTTTTTGCTTCCTCAAAAATGAAATGTTGCTTTGCATGAATGGTTTAATTCTTGGTCACAGAGTTTCTATTTGTTCCCAGGTTTTATGAAATGCAAACATTTGACAAGTTAAACTTCTTGAAAAGATGTTATTTTTAAAATTGACTATTGTTACATAGATGAACACTATATCTCAGTTCTGATTCTGAGCCATTTATTAACATTTTTATTTATACTTTTAAGATTATTTTGCTTTCTTTATATATGTGTATATGAAGCCTTATAACCTTTAGTGGTCACGTTATGTGGGGCCTTTGTGAGCAGCACTGCATTTTTTAGCAGAAAGTATTCCATAAGCCTAAAAAAATGGGTTCTCTTTTCAATGTAAAACTGAGTCGTCCCCACCCATGTATTCAAAGGTCTGTTTTTGCTGCATTTCTGCTTTCTCATTTGGTGTATGATATATGTATGAAAAACTTTGAAGGGCTGCTGGAGCTTTGCATTCCAGTGTTAAATAAGCAGCTCATACCTTCGTCTAAACCTTTGGATACACTTTAGTTTTGTTTCTTGCAGAAAGCTACTGCCAATATTTTGTTGTTACATGGCTTAGCAGGCATTCTCTCAATTATGTCTTGTATTTTTCTTTAATGTTTTGCAGGCACCGGAATGGACAGAAGAGGACCTCAGCCAGCTGACGAGAAGTATGGTTAAGTTCCCAGGAGGGACCCCAGGTCGATGGGAAAAGATTGCCCACGAACTGGGTCGATCAGTGACAGATGTGAGTTCACTCAGATTTGCATTGTACGGAGAGTGACAAACCAGAACAAACCAACTATGTAGGAGGCGGACATAGATAGGTCCTGCATTATCTGTGAAGAAAGGCTGCAATTCTTGGAGGACCTGGAAGTGAACCATTAATGAAATAAGCAAGAAGCAGATGTGAGGCAGCCCCTGGTCCACAATTAACAGCTGGGGAGGGATTCTGGTGGTGAGAGATTAAAGCTCCTGAAACCCAATCACAGAAAAACAATGCCAGGTTTTGTGTTTATAGTGACCGGTTAGTTGCAGAAAAGATAGTTCTCAAACTGATCAGAATTACAGAAGTTGTATTTCAGCTGGATCATTTTAACATTGAAGTACAGATTGCCAGTATATTTAGACAGGTGGTTGGGGTTAATTAAACGAGCTCGATTTTAATAATGCAAATAGAATGTTTTCCATTTTATTTCAGGATGTCACTGACCGTTTTGACGTCAGTGTGGGTGTGTGTACACACCCATAGTGCCATTCATATATATTACAGATGCGGTCATGGGGATACCTGTCATTTAGAAAACAAACTATTTACCTGAGAAGATTATCACATAAAGTTTAGTTCAGAGAGTCTCAAAAAGCACCTACACAGTGCCTGACGCGTACTAAATACTCAATGAATGTTTAACTGAAATTGGAGGGAAAAAGTTTAACTTTTATCAGTTGTCAAGCTAATGCTCTTATGAAGGATATTAAATAGTAGTAGTCTTTATTACAGTTACTTTAAATACACTCTAAATCTAAAAAAAAACTTAATGAAACATTTAAATTTCCCTTTCTGTCAGGTCTTTTTTGATTGTGGACACAAAACTTTACAAAGACCTACAGAATGATTCTAGACACAAGTAATAAACGCACAGATTTACTTTCCATACTTTTAGAAACATATTTACAAAAAAACTACCATCAGGTTTTTTTATTTTTTCTTACCCCCCCCATCTGAATAGAACCTGCTTTTAAATTTTTTAAATTTTGTGTGCGCGTTTGTATATTTATTCATATATATACATGTGTGTATATGCACATACACGTATATATATGAATGAATGTTACTATCATATATATCTTTTAAAAATACATTACAAAGACTGAAATATTTGTAAGATATTTTATGATCATCATTTTAGAGTAAAGTATGATAATGAGGGAAAAACTAGTGTATTTAGCAATATTCTTTTTCTTTTTCCTGAAACCAGTTACCTTCAGTGCCTGCAGAACCACAAGGTTGCCTTGTCTCCTGCTAAGATTGCTGGAATGTGCATTTTGTCTTCTCACTTTAAGGTTGTTTGTGAAAGAATGTAAAAGTTGATAATAACTTACCAGTAAATTTGTGACTACATTAAACACAATTCATAATTATTAAAGTTTTAATTTGAGCACTGTGACCCTCTACAGCTGCTAAAATATAGTGATTACCAGAATTATTGAAATAATTTTAGAACGTTATAAAGCATTGATTTAAAAAGATCTGAAACTTTTATTTCAATTGCTTAATTAGAAAGATTAGTTCACTTATTTAATGTCTCCTTTGAAGATAGTAGTAGTTTTAACTTTTTACATATTTCTTTGAGGCTCAATAATTGATGCTAAAGGCAGACGGGAAGTTGAGTAATTTGTTGTCATTACAATCTGTATTTTTGAGAGATGAAAAAAATTTGATTTTTATATTTACATGGGACAGTCTCAAATATCTATACTTAATTTACAAAAGTAATTTTGGTGCAAAGACATCTTTTTATAAACTAATGTGAATTCATTCTGTGTGTTTCAGGCTTTTCCCCCCAGACCTCCTCAAGGGAGATTGATTTATGTCTGCAATAGCTTTTTTTTTTTTATCATAGAAATGGCAAAAGTAACTTTTTGAGTTTGTATGCTTGTGCCAAGTATTAGGTGTTTTTTGTTTCATTTTGTTTTCAGAAAATCAAAAGTAGCAAAGAATAAGTTACTAGACCTAAACTATAGCACCAAAAAATGCCATCGTGACTTCTCTGCTACGTCAGTGTATTTCATACCGCATTTTGTTCCTTGAGCATCGTCTCCTTAGCTGTACTCCACATTTCATTTCCGTCATGACATGCATACTTAATCTCTCTCTCTCTCTCCCTCCCTCCCTCCCTCTCTCTCTCTCTCTCTCTCTCTCTCTCTCTCTCTCTCTCTCTCTCTCTCTCCTTCTCTCTCTCTCTCTGTCTCACTGTCTCTAAGATGATGTTCCAAGATTCCACTAACTCGTTTTAGGGACACGCAGGAATGACTTGCGAATCCTGTTGAAGTAGCAGAAATGAGCCCAGCTAGTACCGTTCCTTTAGTAGAAAGTTATGTGAAAGTTAATGACATTTTGAAAGATCTCTCATGCTTCTTTTTGGCATACAGTATTAATTAGATTTGTTTTCATTATGTATTTGATCGTAAAAAGAAGCCAGGTCCAGTCGGCTGTCGTCACCTTCTCTTTATGTCCCCACGCTGACCTCATCTCCTGATGAGCGTGCCCCGGCCCTGCTCAGCTGTTATTTGACCCTGTTTCCTTGCCACATTTGTAGCTTCGGGCTTGATTTTTTTTCCTGGAGAAACAATTGACCTTTTGAGGGGGAGAGGTGAAAGTATGGCAGGGGGGGATCCATGGGGTTCTTTATGTGGGGTGACAGATTATAGTGAGAACCCTATTTTATTCCTCAATTAAGGAATTAAGGAAAATGGGGAATAAAAAAGAAAGGAATTAAGTACATTAATTGCTGTAATTATCAGTCTGATTGCTAAATTCTACTCTGGATAAATACAAGCAATGTTTTCAGCTTCTAAAAAAATTGACACAAAGTATATTTTAACTCAGTAACACCTAAACTCTGAGACCTACTTTATTTTAGATTAAATATTTTATATGTTAATGTATGCCCCTTGGCAAATAATTTGGTGATCACAAAGGACTCTCAAGTTGTAAAAACAACAGAGGAAACAAAAACTGTCTGGCGTGTAAAACCAACTTTAATGTGATTATTAGCTACAGGTTTTCTAAATTAAGGTCAGGGAGCCTCAGATTTCTTGCTTGTGAAGTAATATTATTCTTTTGCCTGAGAGGATGTAAACCGATTCTGCTGCTCTCCATAGTCACTAATCTCTTCCATTCTGGTTGTGATAACAGACTGATTGGAGATTTTCAGCTTGCTTAGAAAAGGCCCAGGTAGGAACAAAAACAGAAGACAGGTGGCTAGATTTAAGGAGACTTTCACAATTAACATAGTGCTGTCCTGTGAGGTAGGAGGTGTGGTCTTAGGTAAGCAGCCCATTATGCCAGTGAAGAGGAAGGAAGAAAATAATAAGGTCCCTAGTTTTATTTTATTTTGATTTTCCTTCCTAATCCTTCCTGGCCCCTTTCTGCTTACTGCTGTAGCGGTTCCCTTGGTCTAAGCTTAGTCTCATATTCTTCCCTTCTTTCTTAACTCTCAACCTCACAACTATCAGTGTTACATTTTAGGGGAAAAAAGTGCTTTATTCCATTCTCCTTGCTAGATCAGTCTTTAGATAATCTGATGTACAACTTTCAATGATGTTAGCAGATGATAATGTAGTATTTTATAGATCACACATGGACACTTGTATTTAAAGTACTCAGGTTCTTGTCACAAGGCTGTGAATAATTGGTATAAACATTACAAGCAACATCACTGCTTACTTGAAGGAGAGAAGACACAGAGCGGAATTTTGAGGTCCTAGGACCTTTTGTGTTCATCAGATAAAACTACATACCAAATTATTTAATGTGTCCACTGACTTGATAGAACTTCTGCCATATGTAATATACTGATTAATGTAGATACTTTTTGCTTTCCAATTTATTAAGGAAACCTGTTGTTTCATTTTTATATTAGTCATTGATATATGATATACATAAAATACTATGCTGGGGAAGATTTCCTCATCCTAATTCTTCAGTTCCAATTTATGACAGTTGTTTACAGGAATAGATGTGAAATTTTAGCCATGGCTTTTTAGCATCCCTTGAAAATCATGTAAATCTTCTCAGGACCTAATGAAGAGGAATGTATTGTCAAAGTCCTTTCTTTGCATTTCTAAGACAAGCTCTACTTGATTATTTAATTACTCTTTTAATAAATAAGTAGATTTGACTTACTAATTTAAGATACTTCATCTGTCTACATAAGTGAGAATATAGAATTTCTGATATTTTGCTAGTTGGATGTCTTCAGGTAGGATTGTCGCAGCCTTCCAGAATGTGTTTATCCTGACCTGATAAATTAGTTTGCTAACTTTATGTCATCTAGAAAGCAAGAAAATACTGAATTCATAAACGAAACACAGGATACCAAGAGAAAAAAATCAAAATAAAAATAAGTATTAGAAACAAAAATAAATGGAGTGGTTTGAAGTTATGAAAACCCCCAGGAAACAGAACAAAAGGAAAACAGTATTAAAACATTATAGAAAAGAAAAGAATTACAGAGGATCATTACAGAAAGCCCAAATCTGATTAGAAGGCATTCCAGGAAAAGAAAAAAGAAAAACCCAGAGTCAGGTCATTGTTCAGTGAATAATCTAACACGGTTTTCTAGGCTCTTCTCAAGAACATTCAGAAGTCAAGTGAAATACATGGAAAGGATCCTGGGAAATGTATCAACACTGAGGCACATAGATATTTAAAGCTTTAGAGAAAAGACACCTCCAAAGTTTGGCAAACTGGAATGGCACCAGATCCCTCAGCAGCACTGGTTTCTGAGTGAGAGACAGGTACCAAGGCCGATACCAACCAAAGGGAAAGGCTCCAAATATAGAACAGACCACATGCGGGGCAAATTCGTGGTGAGCACTTTACTCCTTAGAAATATTCCGGGGGCTTTACTTCAGTAGAAAGAAGAATTAGTCAAAGAGAAGACAACAGGAATTCATGCCAGTTGACAGAAAAGTCTCTGCTCAGCTGCACGCAGGCCGGAGAGCAGTAGATCCAAGTTGGAGTCAGAGAACTAAGGGTGCGTGTCAGAGACCCCAGAAGGAGTTTTCACAGAACGGTAGTGTGGCCATGAACTCGGGGGCCTATGTGTGACTAGAAACTCTGCATAAAGTATAGAAACACATGTATTAATAAAAGACAGAGTCCAGATTTCAGTAGACTAAAAAGTGGAGTAATAGAGCAGAAGCATTTGAGGCTAGGAACATTCTCCTTTGACTGGGACAGGAGGCAGGATCATCACTGCGTGGTACTTACCAGATCACAATTCTGTATGATAATATCTCACTTAATAGCTTTTTATGTTATAAACAGAAGTTTTACAGGCAAGTTTTCAGATGATAAAATGTATAAATTGTGGAAGATCCTGGCTCATTATTTCACCAAAATATATTCTCTCCTCCTCCTTTAGTCATAGATTTGTAGTCAGGCTCATATGCCCCCAGTAATGAGGTATCCCCCTGCCTCCCAGCCTCTGGCATAGCTACATTACAAATTCTTTTCAGAGGAACATAATGGAAGTAATGTGTGTTCATAGGAGCTCTTACCCATTTTTCCCTTCCACTGAGCTGGAAGACTAATTTGTCGGTAAGTAAGCTGCAGCCATGCAGGCAAAGACATTTGCTCTCAGGAACTTTGGAAAAATGTGATTAAAAGAACCTGAATGTGTGGAATAAAAGTCAGAAGTAGTGACAAGTAATTTGAAGAAAAATAAAGCAGGCTAAGAAGAAAGGAATGGAAGAAAGTTGCCAGTGGAAGGGAAATTCTAGGAACACCTTCCGTGAGAGGTAAATTTGAGCAGAGATACAGGAATGAGAGAGCAGTGTTGTGTGAGAACGAAGCCTTCCCGGTGGTAGTAGTGATGGCCTCTGCAACAGCACTGAGGTAGGCGCGTGCTTCGGGTAGAAGGGTGGGTGAGCCGAGAGGTCTTTCAGGTCTGAAGTAGTGAGTAGAAGAGATTGCAGATGAGACTGGACCGTGTCGGGGCTTTTGGCCAAGGTTAAGATTTTGGATTTTCCTCTGAGATGGAAAAGAAGCAGGTAGTGAGGAAGCAGGCCTGGGTGAATGGCGATGTCGGTTGCCCTAGGACAAACAGAAGTGTTGTGGGCTTCTGGAAGTGGGAAAGAGGCGAAATCCAGGACGCCGCATTGAGAAGCATGGCCTTACCTACCTCTTGTAACCTTGTAACCTTCAGTGAATCTCAACATCCTTTCTTCACTCCCAATCATGGAGGGAAAGCATTACAGTTTTTTACCAGCTGTAGAGTTTTGTAAATGTCTTACTTAAAGAATTTCTACTTCTAGTTTTATGTGGTATTGTGAATAAACATTGGATTGTATCACATGTTCTTTCATCATTTAGTCATGGGATTTTTGTCGTCTATCTTAGTAATACGGCATATTTCATTAATTGATTTTCAAATATTAAGCCAATTTTAATTTCTCCTTCATATTTTGTCAAATTTTAAATGGTGACACATTTGATTAGCTAATATATCACCACAGATTTTTGTGGACTGGTGTAGTTCTTTTTCAGTTGGTTGGTTGATTGGTTGGCTTACTTGCTTGTTTACTTGTTTGTGGTACTAGGGATAGAACTCAAAGCCTTTGCACTGAGCTGCATCCCAGAACTTTGTGATTTTTTATTTGAGACAGGATCTTGCTAAGGCACTAAGTTGGCCCAAGGTGAACTAGAACTTGGGATCTTCCTGCCTCTTTCTCCCTCTATGCTGGGATTACAAGTGTAAACCACCATACCCAACTTCCTAGCCATTTTTTATTTTTTATTTTGATTCAGGGTTTGCCTAGTCTGGGTTTGAATTTGCAGTCCTCCTGCCCTTGCCTTCCTGGTTCTGGGATTGCTGGCATGTGCTTCCACCCCCAGTTAGTCTGTACTTTTCCTGTGATACCTTTGTCAGTATGATACAAGTCCTTTGAGAAGAGTAGAAAGTGTTCCTTCTTCCTCTATCTTCTGAAATTCTTAAAAGATTATTACTACATATTCCCAAATTATTTGATAGAATTGACCAGTGAAGCCTTCATGAAATGAATTTAGAAATTAATTTAGGGACATAATTGGGAAACTCAAGAAATTTGTGGAAATTCAACAGCATACTCCTGAATAACCAGCAGGTCAAAAAGAGAAATAATAAGGGGAATTAGAAAATTCCTACAGATGAATGAATATGGTAACAGACATACTAATAACTAGTACATAGCGAATCCAGTTAACACAGTTCTGACAAGGAAATTTGTAGCTATCAGTGCCTATGTTAAGGAGAACATCTCAAGTTGTTAAGTAACCTTCAACCTTAAGCCACTAGAAAAAAAGTGTCTTAGGAAAAAAATATTGATGAAGTAGAGAATAGTACTGCTTTAGAGAAAATAAGGGAACTCAAAAGTGATTCTTTCAGGATATCAAGAAAATTAACATTTTGTAATATTAACCAAGGAAAACGAGAGGGAGTCAGATTGCTGAGTCAGGTGAAAAGGTAACATTGCTACCCATGTAACAGAATAAAAATGATAATAAAGTAATAATACAACAAACAAATGTTTGCCAAAAGTAGACATTTGTTTTTCTAACAGACAAATTTATAAAAAGACAAACTACTAAAGCTGAACCATGTAGAAATAGACAGGCTTAAGGGCATAGCTCAATAGTTAGAGCTCTTGCCTAGTAAGCACAAGGCCCTGGGTTCAGTTCCCCAGCACTACATAAACTGGGTATGGTGGCACATGCCTATAATCCTAGTACTCGAGACAAAGGCAGGAGGATTTCTTTGAGTTCAAGACCAGCTGGGCTAAATAGTTCAGGACCAGCCTGCACTACAGAGAGAAACCCCACCTTAAAAAAAAAAAAAAAAAAACTGGATAGATAGACCTGTAAGAAAAAGATTGAATTAGTAATCAAAAAATGTACACACAATAAAAAGCCAGGCCCAGATGCCTTCACCATTGAATTCTACCAGACATTTAGGGAATTAGTAGCACACCTCATGAACTTTCAGAAAATAGAAGAGGGATGAATATTTAATAATTCATGTTATGATACTCATGTTACTCCAATACAATAGCATCACAAGAAAATTACAGACCGATACTTCTTATATATGAATGCAAAAGTTCTCAATAAAATGCCAGCATACCAAATCCAGAAACTTCAGAACACAAGATCAGTTGGGCATCTGAAAAAAGAATGAATGCAAACACCTCCTGACAGTAGAATAAAAAACAGCATCACATGCCATCTCATGGAATCATCTGACAAAATTCAGTACTCTTAACACAACAAACACACTCAGCACTATGTTGGGGAAACACAGTGAGACCCCACTCAAAACCAAGTGAAGCATGAAGAAATACTTGGTGTCATTAGGGAAATGCAAATCAGCACTGTGAGATGTCACTATGATGGCTAGAGTCAAAAAATTGGGTAATAGTATTAGAGAAGCTGTAGAAAAATTAGAATCCCTCATACACTGCTGATCTGAGTGTAAATGGTGCAGCCTCTGTGACAAGCGTGTGGCAGCTCCTCAGAGTTAAACACAGAGTTGCCCTATGGCCCAGCAGTTCTAGGTATATACCCAAAGGAAAGGAAAGCATATTCCCACACAAAAACCCATACGTGAATGATTATAGCAGCATTGCTCATAATAGTCAAAGGATGGAATCAGTTCTAAGTACTAAGTGATGAATATGTAAAACAGAGTTACTGTAGAATGTTATTCAGCTGTTAAATGAAGTACTGATGTGAAGAACTTTGAATCTTCGAAATACTGTGCTAAGTAAAAGACGCCAATCTGAAAGGCCGATATGTCACATGATTCTATTCACATGAACCTCCTGAACAGAGAAAATCTGTAGAAGCAGAGGGCAAATTAATGAGTTCAGGGTTTGCGAGGGGTAGATTAGCTGAGGAGAGCAGCAGAGGATATAGATTTCTTTTGCAGGTCAATAAAATGTTTGGCAACTGACTCTTGATATTTGCATGTATCTGTGAATATATTAAAAATTACTGATTATACACTTGAAGTGAGTAAAATTTGTGATGCATGAATTTCATCTTAATGATGTTTGGGGAAAATAAGGGAACTATTTGGGTACTACTCTGAAATAGTCTCAGATGCAGGGGAAAAAATTATCCCCTATAAGTATGCTTAACAGGAATCTATAAATGTATCAAAATGTATAGAACTGAAAAGAAAAACAAGAAACAGCAAGAAAAGCAAAAAAAGGCAATTTTGTTTTATGATGCTTTAGAAATTAAATCTTAAAAATATAATAGAAATTTCCAGGTGTGGTGATGTAATCGCAGTACTCTGGGAGGCTGAGGCAAAGGGATCACAAATTTGAACCTAGACTGGGCAATTTAGTGAAATCTTGTCTCAAAATAAAAAAATTTTAGAAAACTAGATATGTAGCCAAGGCAAAGGTCCTGGATTCCATCTCCAGGAACCGTAACCCTCCACGCCCTCCCCCAACGAAGCAGAAACTGAGCTGGGGATGTAGCTCAGCAGTGGAGCACTTGCCTATCAGGCCTCAGGCCCTAGACTCATTCCCAGCCCTGGGGTTGAAAAAAGGCAACTGAAATTGAAAGAATTGGTGTCCTGGTGGTGAGCATAAGGGGACTGTTCAAGAAGAAAGATACATTTGAGAGCATCGTGAGTGATGATTTCGCTCTGGAGTAACACGTGTGATGGATAGGGAGAGATGGAGAAAGGAGAGCCATTTCAGACAGTGTCAGTGATGGGCAAAAGCACGGGGTAATTCTGAGGCAGCAGGACGATACAGATAAGGCCTAGAATAAAGTCTGATGGAGGATTTCCTTGCATATAATGTTAAATATTGAACAGTTTAATTTTGCCAGGATATATATGTGCACAAAATACTCAGCTTCAATGTAAACATGTATGATATATGTGTGTGTGTGTGTGTGTGTGTGTGTGTGTGTGTGTGTGTGTGTATTGTGAGCGAAAAAGGAATTGAACAGTTTATCGTAAGTGGTTGGCTGTCGAAGATATTTGGTCAGAGCTCCCCCTTGGAGACACGATTCTAAAAAAGCTCGTAAGTTGGGAGCTCATTAGAAGATGCAAAGCCCATTAGAAGTAAAGTTAAGTGAGATGGCAGGGGTCTGAGTGGGGGGAACAGGTAAGATTGACTTTTTTTAAATTTAGTGGAGAGAAACATTAACTCTTAGATTTTGAACTTCAGTTGTTGGGCAATACTATTACAGAAAGGAAGAAAGCAGAGAAACTATTTGGGGAGTCGTGTTGATGAGTTCAATTTGGGGTTTGAACTATAAGAGATACAGTAGTTGGAGAGGGAAGCTATGTAGTGTAGGAAAGAGCACTTGATGTGTTTCTTTGTCTATAAAATGAGAGGTTTGGTTTCAAAAGATACGTAGAGTGGTTGACAGCAGAGCTTTGTTTGCTTGCTTGCTTGTTTGAGGCAGGGTCTCACTTAGTCCAGGCTGGTTCTGAGCTCACTATGTAGCCCAGACTGGCCTTGAACTCACAGCAATCCTCCTGCCTCAGCTTCCTGAGTGCTAGGATTACACATGTGTGCCAGTATGCCCAGTTTATGTGGTGATGGGGGCGCAAACTAAGGTACTGAGCGCTTGCTGGGCAAGCCCTTTAACCACTGAGCTATTCCTCTAGCCCGAGAGCAGAGGTTTAGATCTTGCTTGCCCAGGTTCAGCCCCTCAGCCTTTTAACCTTGGATATTACTTACTCTTTTTGGACCACTGATTGTGTAAAATTAGATTACAGGTTAACATACCCATTGAATTTGGTTTCTTGAGTAATATGTATTTACACATAGTCACATGTATACATAGTCGTACACCTGTTTGTGCCTGATGCCTGTGTAGACACAGCCTGGTGCATATTGTTATACAGATGAAGTCCTTTCAGATCTAATGAGCTGGTGTTAAATGGCTAATATCCGTGAGACTGGTATTCCAAGGTAGAAGGCCAGGCCACAGGCTTAGGCTAATAGTTTCTTTTCTAAGGTATTACTAGATAGATAAGATGAGATATGGAAGGAGAAAAAGGAAGGAACATACAAATTACAAAAAGACGATGCTGAGGCACTAATGTATATAAGGAAACAAAAGAAAGGAGTACAGAGAAGCTAACGAAGGAAATTCAGAGAAAAAGAAGAAAATAGGAAATACTCTCATGAAATCCAGTGGAATAGAAAAGGTAGGGAAGATCACATTGTAGAACAGAGCCCATCCAAGCTAAGTTGGGAGGTTTTGTGTCTCTTGGACAGGGAAAAAAATTGAAGATAAAAGTAAAGGAAATAAAGTGATGGACTAGAGTTCCGTGAGGATCCAGTTGGCTGCTGTGGCTTGAAAGGAGAGAAGATAATGTTTTCCTTGGATTTTAGTTAAAGGAATTGAAGGATATCTGGGAGTGCAATTGAATTGGGAAGTTTGGCAGTTAAGGAAGTTCAAGTTTAGTAACTTCAACTTGATCTGCTATGTGGGAAGCAAGGTGTCCATAGAGAAAGAACACAATTGGAAAGGAAGAGTGTTCAAGCAGTTTTAAATGTTTTCTCTAATTCTTCCCTTTATATGGATAGAAAACTATTTATTTTACTTTAATAATAATGAGTCATATTTACTGAGCCTTGAATATTAGCTAAGTATCATTCATGCCAAGAGGCTGTCCCTCCCCAAGGGGCAGGTGGTGTGAGGAGCACGTGTTACAGAGGTCAATACTTGAGACAGAGACAGGGAGGTGGGTGCTCAAGGTTACCCAGATCGTCAGCTGGGACAAGACTGAGAAACAAATCTACTCAACTCAGAGCTCTTAACTGTCAGGCTGTCTGAGGTTTTCTTTAATATTTTATTAATGCAGTGAAAACTGTGGGTTCAAATATACACAAAAATTAATGGGATAGAAAAAGCCCATGTACGGAAAAGAATATAATCATAAAGCCAACATTTAAAATAAATGGAGAAAAGATGTCTTGCTTGATAGATGCATTGGGATAATTACATTTTTTTCTTTTGCAGTTCTGGGCACCAAACCCAGAATCTACATTAAGCTATATCCTCAGCCCTTATTATTTTTTCTTTTGAGCCAGGTTCTCACTAAGTCACTAAGTTGGCAGGCTGGGCTGAGCTTGTGATCCTTCTGTCTCAGCCTCCCAAGTAGCTGCAATTACAGGTGTGCCACCACACCCAGCTTTCACTTGAAATTTGTAAATTAATTTTGACCCATGTTTTTAAAAATATGTAGTAGAAATCAAGAACAAAGGCTGTCTATGGCAGAGTAGAGGTTGAATTAGGAATACAAGGGAACTTTTTGGAATAATTGATTGAGAAGTTTTTTACATGTTTTTTAATGCCTCTTTGAATTATACATTTAAAATCTTATATTACACTTTATATCTTACCTCAATTTTAAAAAGATACATGTGCATCTAGATCTTCAAGACATGGTTGAATTTAAAAAGCAAGCTTTGGAATGAAGCATACAAGATGGCATCATTTTTTTAAATGAAAAAAAAATGAGCAGTGAACCCACTGAGCAGAATTATTTGTTTCTGTGGCTTCATACTCACATGTAAATATGTCAAGGGTCTTGAGTCCCACTTCCCCCCTCAATCAAAAATTTTCCTCCAGTGTTGCTCTTACATGCTTTTAGACATTCCTGTAAGGTGCATAAAATTTTGTTACAACATTGTCATAAAATGTAATTTTCCCCCACTGATTATTATGCTCACTAACATATTTTCTCCAGTGAAGAAAGGAATTCAGCTTCAGAAACTTTTAACTAAAAAAAGAGATTTGTGTGGAGACTCGGAGACTACTTTATTTAACTTGAGGTTATGAGGTGCTCCATGTTCTTGTTCTGCTCCTGCAGCTGAAAAGGTGGTATTTTGGAGCAAGACATGAATGGATTGGGATGATAACTGATCGTCTTCTGGACTTAAGATTTATCAACCCTGTTCGTTCATTTACGTGGGCCTTACGTGGAATAGGTCGCCCAACCTAGAAGGTATGTGGAGAGTAAGGTTTTCTACTTTTTATATTTTGAAACAGGTGACAACAAAAGCAAAGCAGCTGAAGGATTCGGTGACCTGCTCCCCGGGTGAGTTAGTCCATACCTTAATGCACTAAAGTAGTGTCTTCAAAGCAAATCCCCTCTTATAATAACATTCTTGAAATAAGAGGGTATGTTAGTTTAGCCCATTGAACTCTACTGATTCTGTGTCTGAATGTGTGGTTTGGATCTGGAGTGTCCCCCAGAAACCTCATATATTTGTATGGAGTGGGATAACTTTTGGGATTTGGGGCCTGGCTGGAAGTGGTGGATGCTTGAGGCTTGACCTGGAGGGATTGTGTCCACTGTTGAGACTGGGGAACACACAGGGCAGAGCTTTAGGATGGGCGTGTGCTATTGGCCTACCAGGAAGTGAGAGGGGCCAGACAGTGGATGTGGGCTGCCCAGCTGGCAATGCAGCTAAAAGCAAGTAAAAGAAGAAAGAAAAAACGTTACAGCTTTTCCCTGAAAAAGCTCTGCTCTTTGCCTGAGTCTCCAGATTAGACTGGCTCCTCTCTTAGCTCCTCACTCCCTTGACTTCTGTCTGCAATGCTGTGAGCAGCTCTCTAGCCTCTGCCGTGTGCTTCCACTGTTGCCAGCTGCCCGTGTATGGATTGTGTGAGACATTCTGAAACTGAGCTAAATAAGTCATTCCTCCCTTAAATTGTGGAGACCAAGTGTTCTGTCACAGCAATGAGAAAATAACTAAAAAGCCCACCTTAACTCACTAAAGTAGTATCTACAAAATAAATGCCCTCTTCTAATGACTTGTTTAAATATGAGAATGTGATACTTTTTGCACAATGAATTCTGTTGATTCTTTCTCTAAAAGGGGTTGAATTACAGGCACCAAAAATCCACGTCAGTCCTGCGCATTGCAGTTGATACTAAGAAGGTGTGTTGAATACATTTCAAGAGTTACATAGTTCTTGTTCTTCTCTCGTATTTAAAGGGGCACAGGAGAATGTCAGTCTGCATATCACACAATGCCTCATACACGGTTTCCCCACACTACCACCACAGTTAACAATAGGTGAATAGCCTCCCTAAGAACTTGTTTCTCAAAATCTCTAGTCTCTAAACTCTCCTTAGAACCAGAAAGTAAGAAAATTCCTCCTGAGCCTTGCAACTTAACTCAGATACAGGTCCTAGAAAAGAATAAAGTAGACAAGCCAGAAATGAGCAGTCCCTAAGATGTCCAGAGCCAGACCCAGAGAGGATTCAGGGTGCTGGTTTCCAGGGGACATTTCCAGATTTCCTTTCTACCAGTAAAGGTATTTGTCTGTATATGGAAGCAGATGTAGGAAACAATATGTTATATGAGAGAAGTCTCCCTCCCAGATGTTCTCCAAAACTGCAGTGTTGGAAAGGCATGTGGGTCTTCCTAGAGCAGTGGTGGGGGAGGTGAGCAGTGGTATGAAGGTAGCAGGAAATGTAGATTGAACACTAAGGAGTCTTCGAGGTGGCTGCTGTGCTGGGAGGGGCAAGGATTTGCCCTTTGCTGTCTGGCTTTGACACCTGAAGCAACCTGAAGCAACTTGAAGCAGGGAATGGCATGCTGTGGTACCACAAACCACAAAATAAATAAGTGAATTAAAAATAGTGGTCTCTAAAATTAAGATATGAAAAATGGTCCTTTGGGGCATAGGAAGACAACATAAAGGTTTCCCTTGATTTCTTTTTATCTTAAACCAATGAGAATAGTAATAAGCTTTATCATTTATTATGCAGGCTTAAGCAGGCACCCTCCTGCACCATATGAGAGGGAGTGTGTCACATACAACCTGAGATTTCCTGAGGGAAAGTGGGAATCCACTACACGTTGAGGGAGTCCATTAATGCTCTTTCTTTCCCTTTCAGAGTAGTACATAAAAATACCCAGCAGAGTGGATTTACAGATAGCCCTAGAGAGGTTAAAGGAATAGCACAGTGGTTAAAGCACTTGCCTAGCAAGCGCAATGCCCTGGGTTGGATTCCCCAGCACCACATAAGCTGGATGTGGTGGTGCATGCTTGTAATCCCAGGTCTTGGGAGGCTGAGGAACGAGGATAACCATGAGTCCAAGGCCAGCACAGAACACATAGTGAGTGAGTTACTGAGTTCACAACCAACATGCCTAAACTACAAAAGTGAGAACCTGCCTCAAAAAAAAAATTGCTCTAGTATCATAATACTCTTTAATACAATGTAGAGCAACCGTAGGAGTTCTTAATATCACAGAGGCTTCCTACTATTTTAACAAAGTGCTTTAAGAATTTAATTTTTTTTATTGTGTGTGTGTGTGTGTGTGTGTGTGTGTGTGTATGTACATGTGTGTGGTACTAGGAATCCAACCCAGAGCCTTCACACTGAGCTACATCCTCATCTGTTTTTTGTTTTTGATTTTGAGATAGAATCTCACTAACTTGCTGAACTACCTAGGTTCAGCTTAAACTTGTAATCTTCCTACCTAAGCCTCCCAAAGTGCTGCGATTGTAGGCCTGCAGCACTGTCTAAGAGTTTAAATTTTCATCAAAAAGTTCTAAATTCAGTCCCAGATATTAAAATGCTTTTTACAAAGTAAAGATGCTGTTCATAGCCCAGTAGACAGGAAGCCAAGTGAGGGAGGAGAGCCAGAGCTACTGTCTGCAATTTCCAGATCTTCTCCCAGCAACCTGCCCCTTCCAGGTCAAGCCCCAGTGATCTGCCTCTTCCAACCAGGCCCTCTCTGAACACCACATGGCTCCAGAGGTATTCCATAATCCAAATCCAAATACATCCAAATACATGGAGCTGGTAGGGGACATCCTAGTCCCAAATCATTACATTCTGCCCCTGGCCCAAAGAAGACTTGTGTCCACCTCCTCATGCAAAGTGCACTTAGTCCTTCTTTAAGAGTTGTCAAAGTCTTCATAGATTCAGAACTGCTAAAAAGTAGAAGTTCAAAGTCTCCTCTCGTTCCTTAAGGTAAGCTTTTTAGCTGGGAGCCCCTGTAGAAATCAAAGAGAAATTAAACATTTCCAGCTTAGCTCAGCACAGGATAAACATTCTCACTTGAAAAGGGAGGAAATTGTACACATAATGAAAATTAAATTGTAAAGTAAGAATATATACTTTGTGGAGAGGGAAAGGGAAAGCAGGTGGTGAGTAGAAAGGGAACAGGGATGCAATATGTAAATAAATAAATAATTCTTAAAATAGAGTTCAAATTAGAATTAAATAAAGTTAACATAGTTTCACTGTAACCTGTCAGATGATTAATAGCATCACAGAACTTTTTTTAACTTACATATTACATCCTTTTCCCCATCAACCTGCATCCTCCACACCCTCAAACTGCCCCCTCATCCACTTTTCCTCTCCAAGTCCATCATACTTTCTTCCAAATATCTTACATTTTTTATGGTTTGATTTTCTCATACTAGAGAAACTATTTGATATTTAACCTTCTGCTTCTGACTTATTTCACTGAGAAGGATGGTCTCAAGTTGCATCCATTTACCTACAAAAGTCTCAAAACTATCTGTCTTTATCGATTAGTACTCCATTGTGTACATATACCACAGTTTGTGTATCCATTGGTCTGTTGGTGGGTATTTTGGTGCCTTCCACATTTTAGCTATTGTTGTGTTGCTGTGAGCATGGGTATACACGTATCTCTACTATATGATGCTTTTAACTCTTTTAGAAAGATTCACAGAAGAGATATCTCTGAATCAAAGGGAATATTTATTTTCAGCCTTTTGAAGAATTTTCATACTGCCCGCCATAGTGCTTGTACCAGTTTACAATCCCCCCAGCAGTGTAAAAGGGCTCCTTTTTCCCCACATCGTCACCAGCATTGCTGTATTACAATAAAAGACATGTTGCCATTAGTCCCCCACTTCACACATATTCCATTATTCTTGCTACATTCTGAAGCAGTTCTGGAAGTCCTCTTTTATTAGTGTCTTTACAAGGTGTGATCAGAACTACAGTGAATACAGCTGCCTCATGCCAGCCTATAGAAATGCAGGCTTGTAAAAATATTGCAACATGTCCTTATCTTCCTCTGCTGTGGTTCAGATCTGTAATGTCCCCCAGAAGCTTCATGTGTTTGGATGCTGTTAGGAAGTGGGACCTGGGGGGAAGGGTGAGACACTGACCCAGAAGAGGCAGATTATCTGAAGGGAGAACTCCCCCCGTCCTTTCCCCCTTGGCTTCCCCTCCGCCACGGCAGGAGCAGCTCTCCAGCTGGGTCCCTGCCATGTTTGTCCCCCCGTGTAGGCTTAAATTGTGGATGTCAGACATCCTGTCCCCGCAGTGAGAAAGTAACCAGGACAGCCTCGTTCCCTGGATATGGCCTCTTGCAACTTCTGGCTCTTTCCCAAAGTCAGAATGACCATGAAAGGTGGATGCTTTGAATCAGTTCGTCATGGCAGCCACAACACATAACTAAAGGCTCAAGAAAGAGGACTTCGACAACAGCTCCAGGAAATGGAAAGCGTGAAGGGATGAGTGTGTTTAAAGCAAGGGAAAGTATTTTGATGGAACTAGTGGCCATGTGCCTTTTACTATATTAAATCTTTACAATGTAAATACTCCCCGTATTTTTCAGTCTCACCTTGTGTAGCCTAAGCATTCAAGGAATCGAACAGAAATAGGCTCAAATCCCATCTCATCTACTTTCTGAAACTCCTTTTCCTCATCTGTAAAATTAAGGTAACAATCTCTATTTTTCTAGAATAGTGTAGGAAAGTAGATAATGTATGCAGAGTGCCCAGCACGCTGCCCAGAACATGGCAGGCCACTGCTGCTGGCACAGTTCGGAGTTCACTGTACCATCACCTCTGTAATGTGGCCCTCTTCCCTAGGAATGGTCCGCCTCTCTGAACTCAAATCTACCATTCAGAACTCCAGGCCCGTCAAGGTGGCCACAGCCTTACCAGACGACATCATCACCCAGCGAGAGGACGCAGAGGGGGCAGGGGAGGATGAGGAGCAAGAGGCGGATGTGGGTGAGCAGGAGGCAGGGGCCAGCGAAGCACGGCCTCGGAAGCGGAAGCCAGCCAGGCTGCTTGAGGCAGTAGTAACAAAAGTGGAGCCAGAGGAGAAGTCCAGGGGCAGACGGCAGAAAGACTTCGATATGTCAGAACACCATGAGTCCAGTGATGAGGAGAGCCAGAGGAAAGAGAGGACGCGTGCTGCCGAGGAGCCATGGACCCAGAGTCAGCAGAAGCTTCTGGAGTTGGCGCTGCAGCAGTACCCAAAGGGAGCTTCTGACCGCTGGGACAAGATAGCCAAGTGTGTCCCCTCTAAGAGTAAGGTGAGGGAGGGGGGATGGCCCCCGTGCGCCAGTGTGGGGTTTCACAAAGTGGCCACAGGCGCTTGCACCTGTGTCACTTCATCTTATGAGCAGTACCTTTTTATCTATAACTATCTGTGTGATCATGTACTGACCAATTATCTGTATATTTCTCTTAGCAGATAAATCTGGCACTCCAAGATAACAAATTTAGTCATTAGGTAGACTAGTTAGTTTTTCTCAGAGAAAACGCCCTTTCTGGAGCATAAACTTCATCTCTAGAACTGCCAACCTTTGTGAGAATTAGTCAGACTCAGAGAGGTGGTCTGAGGGAAGGCGCGGAGGGCAACTCAGGGCGCTGGAGTCAGGCAGCGGGAGGCCTCCATGATGTCACAAGGTTCTGGCTTTATAAAGGGGCAAGTGAGTAGACCTACATGATCAAAGTAACCTCATGTCTGCAATTAATACATTTGTGTCAATACTTGGTGGTAGCACCTGACCACTGAGAGGCCCTAAGGCAGGACTTTTGTGAGATCAGTAAGGGATTTTGGATTCAACTCACACTTTGTAATCTTAGCTATTTATAATCAACTTCTGTCTTAATAAGTAAGCTCTTGGTATCTGCTAAAATACCAGCTGGGCATGGAGGTGCCTGTAATCCCAGCCGTCAGGAAGCTGAGGCAGGATTTCCTTGAGTTCAAGGCCAGCCTGGACTACAGAGCCAGACCCAGGCTCCGAAAAAAAAAAAAAAAAAGTATACCCCGTCATTCTCAAGTAAGAAATCAGATAGAAGGAAAGACCAGGTGTGTTCCCGGAGCCCCAGCCGGAGAGCCCAGGCCCAGCGTCCTCTCTGCCCTTTGATCTGGCGTGGTGCTGTGGAGCTTCCAGGTTTGATGGGCTCAGTCCGGGCCTTCATCTGCAGTGTGGCTCCTGAGCCTCTTCCTTGTAGCTGCGCTCTCAGTCTGAGACGTCAGGAATGCTGAGAAATCAAAAGAACTGATCTCCAGTGCTTTCTGTGCCTCTCACCAGGAGCCTCTGGGCACATTCATACTCATTTACATTCTTACATTTTTTAATTGAAATTCTATGTTGGAAAATCTAGCTTGTGGCCATGCATTTCCCGGAGTGCACAAGTCTAGTTATCTATCGCCTACTCGAAAATGATGGAATTCAGAGTTCCTAGGGAGAAAAAGAGACCATTAGCAGTTGATCTATTTGAGAAGCACAGATTCTCCCAGCCTCTCCAACTGGTTTGCCATAAGTCATTATTTTCCCTGAGCTTCTCTAGCGTCTGTCAGGACACAGGCATTTGCATGTGTGATGAATTGGCATTGGCTTAAAATGGAGGAGCTAGAACTGTGAATTCCTTAGGATAGAACACTGAGAAACTCATTACTATGGGATTGAAAGCCTTCCTGTTTCAGCCAGAGATGAGCAGAGCTATTGTAGCCTGCAGGTGTCCCCTTTAGCTTGACTCTAAGGACCAGGAGGGGATAGAAGCTACCTGCTGGCCACCTGCTTTCAGCATAGGTGTGAGGCTCCTCCTCCCTTCCTGCCACTGTGACAAAGCCAGCGTGTTGGCAGAGCCTTTGCCACCTTCTCTGCTCAAGATTCAGGTCCCACTTTTCCTTCTGAGGACTAAATATTGGGCCTGGCCTCAGCTGTTTTCATGCATAAGCCATTAAGGACCAATAGCTGCTGAGGAAATGCCGATGGTTTTACAACTGGCACATGCCCCCTGCGGATGCAGCCCAGGCCTATCTGGAAGAGTTACAGTGCCGATCATGGAAAACATGAACACCCATCCCTGTTTGGGCACCTGATAAAACCATATTCTAGAACAGAAATCATTTGCCTGAAACCTCAGTTACCAAAGGCTTGCAGTACAATGGGGCTAGTGTTGCCTGAGTAGAAACAGAATGGATTCAGGAAAATACCCTGTGAAAGGTGAGGGTGAGGCCCTGCCCACTTCCCCCAAGGCCTCACAGTAGCAGGCAACCGAGCTGTGCAGCTGGCCATTCTGTGGCCTGGCAGGATGGATGACTAAATGGGGCTAGGAGGAAGATGCCCGCCATGTCCAAGTCCAGGGGCTGGCCGCAGCCCCAAGGTCAGCAGATCTCAGGGAATTTGTGATGTCAGTGCTTGGCCTCGGGTGTCTTGGTCTCCCTGGAGTGGGAGGTGGTGAAGTAATGCAGTGTTACCACGATGCTCACAGTAGCAGGTTAAAAGATGTCTTCGTCAGAGTAGCTCTCACACACTGCTGCTGCCCTGCCCCCAACCCACCTTGTACAAGACTTGCTCAGAAAATTACAAGAGGTTCTAGACTTGAGTCTTCTTCATAGCCCTGTTCTAAAGACAGCACCCAGGCCACACAGCAGGCTGACCACACAGGACCACTTGCTCATGGATCTACCTGTTCTCACTTGTCTCTCTCTTTTTTTCCTTCCTACAGGAGGACTGTATTGCTAGGTACAAGTTGCTGGTTGAACTGGTCCAAAAGAAAAGACAAGCTAAAAGCTGAATGTTCTTGAAGATCATGTTCACCTGCGTTTTCCAAAATGAACATTTTAAAATCTTGTGCAGAAATTTGCATTTTGTACCTCAGTATTTCTATACGTCATGTGCCTTAGTAAACAATAAATAAATAATAGATGTTGTGCTATATTTTTAAAAAACAAATCCTGTGTTAAGAGGGAAGATGGGGTTAAGGGGGAGCAAGTTATTTTGGTTTTCCTCACTGCAAAGTTACTTTTTTGGAGAAAGGCTCAAATAGTAGATTCTAGTGACCAGACCAACATGTTTTGAGGAGACATTAAGTGAACCTAATGTATGAGAATTCAAAGTAGCCAGGTGTGGTGGTGCATATACAATCCTAGCACGCTGGAACGCTGAGGCTGGAGGACCACAAATGCAAACCCAGACGGGGCAACTTGGCAAAAAAAAAAAAGTCTGTAGCTCATTAGCTCATTGGATTCAGTCTCCGGTACCAGGAAAAAAAAAATTAAAATTAAATATGCATCTCTAAAAACATGACAAAAACTACAGTTACTGTCTTCATTGGGTTTAGTTAGCAGGGTGAAGTTGTTCAGAGAAAAGCCAAGGTAGTATCAAGTTGCTTGCCAAGAATAAGGGGAGGTTATCTTGATTGGTTATGTGTTTGTCTTTGCTCAGACACGTTTCCCGACACCCACAACTTAGGGGAGGAAAAGCTCATTTTAGTTCACAGTTTTAGAAAATTTCAGTGCCTTCATGGGCAGCTGGGAGTGGTGGAAGCACACGGTGGCACCCCAGTAGGACAAAAGCTGTTCACAGAGTGGCAGACAGGAAACCAAGTGAGAAAGGAAGGGCAATGCTATTTGTCTTTACGGGTCAAGCCCTAGTGATCTATCCCTTCCAACCAGGCCCCACTTCTTAACAGCCCATGCAGCCCACTGATAATGCACAACGTCAGAATACATGAGGCTTTTGAAGGACATTTCCAGTCCATACCGTAACATTCCACCCTGGCCCCATAAGACTCACGTCCACCTTCCTGACACAAACCACACGTTAGTCCATCTCTAAGAGTTGCTGAAGTTTTAACAGTTCCATCACTACTAAAAAGTTCAAGTCCAAAACCTCTGAAACTCTAGGCAACTCATAGCTGTGAGCCCCTGTGAAAAATCAAAGAAAAATCAAGCACTGCCAACATACAGTGGCACAGGATAAGCATTCCCATTGCAAAAGAGGAATAGGAGAACAGCAAACAGGCCAAACCGGAATAAAATCCATGGCAAACGCCAGTACTACAATTCCATTAAATCCTACCTTTCTTTGTCAAGCACTAAGCACAAGCTGGGACAAAAGTGAGTGCCAGGGGTACTCCTATACCTCCAGCATTGCCTCAGGCTGCAAAGTCTATGGCTTTTCTTTGGACCTGGCATCTGCAAACTTCCAGCACCTGCACCTTCACCTTCATGGCTTTCAAGGCCTTCTGAAATCTGAGTGAAAGTCTTCCTGACTGCACAAATTAATTCTTGGATTCTGTCTGTGAAACCAGCAAGGTGTAGATGATGCCAAGGTCTGCTGCTGGCTTGGGCAATAGTCTGCCCACCTGAGTCATGGCCACAGAGGCCTCTGAGTTCCTAGATGGCTAAAAACTCCTAGGGAATTTATGTCCTAAGACACCTTGCAGAATGCTCTGGGACTCAAAGGTTTTGCTTTTGTGACTTTGAATGAATAAAGGGTGGGGTCTTGCTGATTGCTGAAATATCCTCAAGGCATCTTTTCTGTATCTCTGATCCCAAGTATTTGGCTCCACTTTAATACTAATCTCAACATCTGCGTGCTTTTTTGTCCCAACTTTTCAATCTATTTCTGACAAACTGCAAACTTTTTTCATCTTTTTCCTCTGCTGTTTTTTTCCTGCTTTTCACTGTACAGCTGGCTAAAAGCCACAAGTAGTACCCTTGAGACAACCTAAACGTTGAGCTGTCTTGAAATTCCATCAGCAGATTAAACTATTTCCTCTCTCTTAATCTTCAGTTTCAGGTAAAATCTCATAACAGGGTCAAAATGCCAACACACCCTTTGCAGTAACATAGCATGCATGATTTCTAAACCAATTGCCAGTAGAGCCCTTCTTCCCATGTTATCTACCGAACCTACACTTTCCAGTCTTGTGCTTTTATCAGCATTCCAGAAATCTTCCATCAAGTTGCACAGCATTCTACAGTTTCTCTAGCCTATGTCTCAGAACCTTTCCAAACTCCTCCCGCAAACCAGTTCCAAAGGCTCTAGACCACGTGATTGGGTAAAGACAACGCCACTACTGTGTACCAGTTTCTTAGTTACCCATTCATTGCCTGCCTGTACACAATACCCAACACCCACAACTTTAAGGAGGAAAAGTTTATTTTTAACTCATAGTTTCAGGTTTCATTCCATTCATGGATGGCTGGCCATAGCCGAAGGATCTGGCAGAGGCCTAGCAGGAAAAAAGCCGTTCACAGCATGGCAGACCAGAAGCCAAGTGAGTGAGGAAGGGCAGAACTAGCATATATCCTTCCAGGTCAAGCTCCAGTTGTCTGCCCCTTCTGGGTCAAGCCGCAGAGATCCCTACTTCTTGACAGCACATAGAATCCATAGCATTCAAATACATGAGGCTCTTGGGGAACTTTCAGATCCAACTCTCAACAGTATATCTAGGGGGAAAAGGTGTAAAGGAAAAGGACATCAGGTACCAAAGCCAAGTTTGGTCTGCTTTGTAGAATTGTGTCCCCAACTGATAGAATTTCCAGAGAATACACAGGAAAGCTTTTAATAATTGATGAAACTTGGTCCTCTTTTTCAAGACCTAAGTTAAAATCACTATTTTGTACTGTAATTTCTATTGAGATCTGTCTTACTTGTGTTTGAACTGTCACCATTTGCTGAGCATTCCTTTTAAATCTTTCATCTGCTCAGGGCTTTGGTTTGATAAATGCAGCATGCCTAAACTTGACAACCAGATAGCCAGAACACATTTCAGGGAAATGTATTGATAAAATGTCTATAATCTATGATCATCTTTGTCTTAGATTGGAATGAGACTGTGGTTTCCTGAAAGAAACTTTGGGTGGCAGAGGCTACCACCCCTCTAGAAAGTATTCATCCATGGGAGCCCAGGGAGGCAGGTGTGGCCTGAGCCTACCAGGGAGCAGATGTCACGGGACACCTCACGTCCAGGCCAGTGCCTGTGTCAGCTCTGGCTCCATATGGCGCCCTGAGTGGATACCGTGGGGCACCTGCCTCTTGGAGACTTGAACTTCCTGATTCCAAAAAGAGCAATTGAAAAGTAAAAACAGATCACTAAGTAATGGCTCTTTTGATTTTTCACTGCACTGCCTGAGTATCGAGCAGCCATTTCCTTCCGCCTCAGCTCAATGGGGAAGAGAGGCCACAGGACGGCCACGTCCAAGACTGCTCATCGCCCTCCTGCACTCGCCAGTCTTGCCTTGCAGCTGATGAGGTAACTGTCCACTTAAGGCAGCCGCATGTGCCACTTCCCCATTATGTAGGGAAGCAGTAGAGAATAAAACAAGTTTATGAGGTGGAACAAAGGAAAGAAATTGATTGTTCTGGCTGTATTTCAAGCCCTAGGTCCCTCTTGTCTCTGGCCTCAGTCCTGTCTCTGACAGCTGGTGACATTCTGTAAGCATTCTGCCATTAAGCCACCCTTTTTATGTAGAGCACCTTGAACTGGGTGTGTGTCACCTACACCCTGCCCCAGAACCCCACAACTAGTGGGCCCAAGGAACTTTAGGGTGCTTTATGAAATATTGAGGTTGGGGTCTCTGCTCCCTAAGGCAGAATCCTCCTTTGCTAGGCTTCTACGAAGCTCAGGCTTCTGAAGCTGATTGTGTTGGTGCACATCTCTTATCCCAGCTACTTAAGTTAGGAGGGTCACAAGTTCAAGGGCAGCATAGGAAAATTAGCAAGACTTTGTCTCTAAATAAAATGAACAAGGTAGACACCGCCATGCTTGCTGTGGGCCCTGGTCCAGCCCCTGACACCCCAGACCCAAGAAGACTCTCCGGTCCTTCCCAGGACCCTCCCACTACTACTGTCGCTCTGGAAACCTCCTCACCCTCTGCCACCCCCCACCTCTGCAAGTAGCCTTCATTTAGTTTTCTCCCTGCCTCTCACAAGAATCTCACAATGACCTTTCTGCAGATCCTTTTTTTCTTTTCTGTAGGGGGAGAGGAAAAGTTGGCTTTGGGTACTGCCATGTGAATGTCTTCCTCGTTAGGTGAAACCTGCCTGGCTAATTATGACACTAAATATCCCAGGAGAGAGGGACTTCTGACCCAACTCTCCATGAGGTCCTGACCTCCCAAGACCATTGTGGACCCATACCAATCCCCCCGACCTGAGCCATGGACACCACCCTCCAGGTGAACTCCAGCCTACACCGTGCCTTGTGGACTTGCAGCTGCTTTTGAAGGCCCTGTCTGTAGGTCCTGTAAGTATACTCCTGTGCTCAAACCACAGATAATTACTTGGTCTTTAGAGGACAAATCTGATACTTGAAAACAGCCAAAGGCCCTCCAGAGACCAGTCGCAGGGTTGGTCACTACCCAGAGCCAGGTGCAGCCTCTCAAGACCTTTGCCCCAGAGAGGCTGCATGTCCCGGGTTCCTCTGTGGCCCTGTCTCGTGCACAGCCAGTTATCTGTTTGTACCCATGTGCTCCTGTCTATGAGGCTGGAGGCAGAGGCACAGGCTCATTTGCTGGAGAGAGGGCCCAAGCTTTCCCTAGGTTCCCCAAAGATCTGTCACCTAAAAAAGGTTAAGGCCTGTTCAGTAATGTATATTCTAAGGCCGTCCAGGAGGCCAGTGGGTCTTGGGAGGAACTTGATTGGGCCTTGGCAGAAGGGCCTCAAGGCCCAAATCACCCAATGACCTGGGGCCTGGCAGATTCACTGCACCTCTCAACAAGGCCCATCTCCTGTCTGAAATGCAGGGGTCGGTGTGGCACTCAGAGAGCTGCCTCATGAAAGGCCCTCGCAGCTGTGGGCCCTTCTGTCCCTGCCAGCAGATCTGCTCCTCCAGTGGCTCCTTTGCCCTAAATAGGGACTTTTCTTCCCTAAATCTGATGTCAACCTGATCTCTACCTCCTCTTCTCAGATGTGGTGAATGGAAAGGGCAGATTTGAGTCAGATGACCTACTTCCAGTTCCTGGATTGAGACAAGTTGAGGAAAGGGTGGGGACCAAGAGTTGCCAAATACAGGGATTGCTTGGGGTTTGGACAGGGAGTGTGGCCCATAAGGGAGCTGGGGGCTTAAGAGGGCTTAGTGATTGAGGGGCTGGGGGTAGGCCTCAGGCATCTATCCAAAGTCCCCACCCTGCTCAGGCCCCCGGCAGGGCTAAGAGCAGCAGATGGCAGATGTCTATTTCTGTCAGCCTGGCAAAGCACTGGACAGGCACTGGGCACCGCCTCCTTCTCCTAATGCCAGGCCTGCTGGCTGGGCCGTCTGCTTGCTACCCCCGCCTCTGCTCAGCCGGGCCAGGGGCTCTGGAAGGGGACCATAGCTCTAGAATCTCCACAATCCTCTTCTTGGACCCATTTAGTCTTATCTTCAATGATTTAAATTTACATTCCCTGTGCTGGGCCAAAATCTTGATGCTACCATTTCGTTAGGCCATGCGTAGCACCAGTATTTAAAGCATGCACATTTATCCTCACAAAACCTGACTGGGAAAGCAGGTTCTGGTTGTCCCCAAGGGGCAGGCACCCTTCACTAGGTGAGATCAGGACTGTTGGGGTGTCGGGCTGAGCTGTGCTCTTTCCTAGCTGCATACTAGCTTGACTGCTGCCTTGGAAAGCTACATTAGGAGAACGTGGACGTGGGCAGTGGTCCCCGTCAGTAGAGTCCATTGCTTAAATTTTCAGCAAATCCTCCAAGTCTGCTGGGAGAGCTTCTATGGAAACAGCATAGGAGACCCAACTCCCCAAGATGGCGGCCTTGTTTGGCCTCAAATACTGCAGCAATGGGTTTACTTTTTAAATATTTTTATTTTTCAATGGTGGTGGTACTGGGGATTGAGTCCAGGGCCTTCACTCTGAGCTCCATCTCCAGCTCATTTTTATTTTTGATTTTGAGACGGGATCATCCTCAGTTGCTAAACTGCCCAGGCTGAGCTCAAACTTGTAATCCTACTGCCTAAGTCCCCAGTGTGCTGAGATAATGGGCCTACACCACTTAGCCCAGCTCTCAGGCTTTGCTTTTGGTTTGGAAAACCCCAGGTGTGCTTATCTGACTCTCAGTCTTTCTGAGATGTCTCCTTCACACGGGAATCTGCCTAAGACTCAGAGGCACACCTGGGTCAACTCCAGGCCTGGTTAGATTTCTTACACCTGTGGCAGAGCCTCTGCCTGCAGCCCGTGCTGCAGACCCGCCACGCCCCCAGCCAACACCTCCCACGTGGTCTCCGGCCATTTAAGACCCGTGATCTGCTCTAGAAGCTGAGGCTTCCCGGTAAGACCTACGTGGCTGCAGAGACTTCAGCCGGATAAGGTCAGTCATTTGGTGGAAATAGATTCTGTTATTTCACCCTAAATCTTAATAAGTCCCCCAAACCGCCACCAGTGGTCTCGCTTCCAAAAAGTAGTCGAATGAAGTGTCTCAGCCGGCGTCGCTCCCTTTGTAACTTGGCTCTGGAGTTTGCGGACTTAGGGCAGGTGCAGCGCCAGGCAGGTGCGCTCACAGGCCAGACCCAAGGAGAACCAACCAAGTCGCGCTTCACCTCGGGGTCCCCACAGCCTTCCCACGTCTCCCTGGAGTGGAGTACGAGGGGGTGGCGCTGCTCTGACTTAGAATGAGCCTTCGCCGCGCTGGCAGCAGTGCTCCACGCGTCTGTCTCCTGGCGGCTTGGCTTCTGCTTCCTCTGCAGCCCTAACGCGTGGGAAGGTGGGGGGCGGGGGCGGGGGGGTAGGCCAGCACCAAACCTGACTGCTGTTGGTTAACTGCTTGGGAGTCAGTCTGTAAAAGTAAGTGGCTAGAGCATTTCCTACGGTCGGGAAAGAGGAAAGGCTCTAGGTGGAACAGAGGGCGGGCTTTAGGAACAATTCCGAGAAAAAGTGCGTGGGGCCTGGCTCCTGGAAACCCGCCTCCCAGCGCGTCTGGTTGCCTTCCTCGCGCCCCGGTTTGTATCCACACGAGGAGGAAGCTGACGTGATAGCCACTAGACGCGATCTTGAAGGAAGAGCCTTGTGCTACCCTGTAGTGAACAGCCTCCGACCATGAGAATGAGAACCCTCGGTTAGGGGGTCCCGGCCGACCACCTGAATCACCTCAGTGAGGCTGGTCTCTGGCTGATGCGGTGTGAGGAGCCTAACTTTAGCGAAAGGGATTGACTAAGATTCGGTGACAAGGGGAGGAGAGGCGTTCTTTCCTGGTGTGGAAAGTCGTTTGTTTCTGTCATGAACGAAAAGGAAATGTTTTGTAAACCTCAAGAGAGGCTGGCTGGGTGGCGCCTGCCTGTAAGCTCAGCGCCAGGTTGTTCTCATTCTGCCTGCTCAGGATCTCGTGAACTCCTGTTCAGCTAGGATGGCCGTGGGATAAACATCCAATTTAGTTCCAGTTTTTTGTTGCTGTGTTTCTCCCCCATTTTATTGATATGTATAAGTGCAAAATTTAAGTTTTACAATGAAGTTGAGCATTTTGTGCACATACGTATCTTGTCAAGGTGACAAGGACTTTCCCACTGTCCTTTTGTCCCTCCCCCTCCCCTCCCTCCCTCCTTGCCCTACCCCCCTGTTTCACTTTTTCAAGTTCCATAAGAGTTGTGATCTGGGACTCTCATATCAGAGAGACCATTCGATGTTTCACCTTCTGCTTCTAACTCACTTCACTAGGCGTGATGTTCTCAAGCTTCTTCCATTTGCCTATAAAAGCCTCCAGGCTGTTGGACTTTATTGACGCATAGTATTCCATTGTGTATAAATACCACAGTTTGTGTATCCGCTGGTCTGTTGATGGGTATTTTGGTGACTTCCATATTTTAACTGTTGTTAGTTGTGCTGCTATGAACATGAGTATACATATATCTTTATTATGTGTTGTTTTGGCCTCTTTTGGATGTATTCCCAGAAGGGGTGTCGCTAGATCAAAGGGGATATTTATTTCCAGTCTTTTCAGAGATCTCCATACTGCTTTCCATCGTTACTGTGTTTTGGAGTTACTGGGGATCGAACTAGGGCCTTGAGTATGTCAGGCAAGTGCTCTATCCCTGATCCCAGCCCCGATTTCAGATTTCATGTAACTGGATAGATCTGACTCTAGCCAAAGAAAAAAATTTCCAATAGGAATTTTGTAAGACAAGGTCTTAAAAAGAGAAGTGAACTAGGGTAAAATACATCAAGACATCTACTGTCTAACTGTAGCAATATCTTACTCTGTAGAAAAGACTAGAACCAAGGAGAATTTCGTATAAATGATGAGTTTCTTCATATGTGAGACAGTGTCTAGGCTGGCCTTGAACTCACAAACTTGCAGGGATCCTCCTGCCTCAGCAGTTGGTGGGCTGAACCCAGCTGCCTCACGGGGGTGGGGTGCTGGCAGGCCCCAAGCCCTGCCCCTACTCAGGGCCTCGCAGGACAGCAGGGCTGCACACTGGGGATACTGCCCCTGGCGCTCTGGAGGGCATGCCGGCAAGCCTCCTTGGTCAAAGGCGTGCGTTCCCTCTGACCTGTATGGCGCAGAGGTGAGGTCTGGACACCAGCACACACCACCGTCACCCAGGAGAGCTGGGCGGCGCGCCCTGCAGAGCTGTCTACCGAGCCCCTGGCGAAGGCCAGGGCCGGGCCGCGGGTGGAGCCCGGGCCTTTGCAGCCTCTCTCCTCCTGCCCGGGGGCTGCGCTTTGATTCCGAAAGTAAAACACAGGCTGTGGGAGTAGAAAAGAGATTGCGTGGTCAGAAAAACTTCAAGAACTCACGAAGTTACAAAGCAAACGCGAGCTGGGGAGTAAGAAAGGGCCGTTGTTGATGAGTCCCAGGTCCCACGTCTCTTCACAGACCAGGAAAAGCCTTCAGAGCCCGCGGGGGGTGGGGCTGGGGGACCTAAACCC
Organism: Ctenodactylus gundi; assembly: GCA_004027205.1. Taxonomy (NCBI): domain Eukaryota; kingdom Metazoa; phylum Chordata; class Mammalia; order Rodentia; family Ctenodactylidae; genus Ctenodactylus; species Ctenodactylus gundi. The sequence continues at coordinate 203,905 of PVKB01001601.1, forward strand.
AAGTACTTAAGGACATCGTAATGTCACACTTCACACAGGCTGCCCAGATCACAGCGGCTCCAGGGCCAGGGACAGGTGAGGCCAGCCTCCTGAGCTGCAGGCCCGTGGGGGTAGGGGTTCCCATCCCCCACCTCTGGGAGCATTTTCGAGCTGATTCCGAGTTGGCGATGTCCCTGGTCCTGGGCAGACACGAGGGGTAGGATTGTCAGGTTCTGGTGAGTCCGTCTGCCGGTGAATGGGTCCGTGACACCAGGCCAAGAGTCTGGAAAAGAAAAAATACATACACGTGTGCCGCTGGCGTTGCCCAAAGACTCCTACGTAGCAGGAGGTGGCTGCAGGAAACACCTGCCAGCGCTTGCGGTGGGAGGAGGCTGGGGGGCAGAACCGTCTGCTTCCGCTGAGCCAAGGGAGAAAAGCACCCGATGCGCTTAAGGGAAAACAAACTTGGTCAGCAAAAAAGTGAGGTTTTTGCTTTAATTTGAAACTTCGCAAGCATTGTCAAAATTAAAATGTTGTAGCTGGGTGTGGAAGCAGGAGGATTACCAGTTAAATTAGAGCTCATCCTGGGCCATTTAACGAGAATCTGTCTCAAGATTTTAAAAAGGGGTTGAGGGAAGTGGGACGTAGCTCAGTGCAAGGGTCCTGGGTGCAGTCCCCAGGACTGAGAAAAGTATGCAAATATGAGTCGATCCTGCAAACTACGAGGTAACCTTTGTCCTCGTCCGCAGAGAATTACATGCATGTATGGCCCACCTCCAACACGTATAGTGAACGCCTAGTTCCCCCGTGACGGTATTTGCAGGTGGGGTCTTGGGGTGATTACATCATGAGAGTGGAGCCCCACGTGTGGAGTTGGTGCCCTTATCGGAGACCAGAAATTCTAGTCACATTGGTGCACACCTGTAATCCCAGCTGCTCAGTAGGCTGAGGCAGGAAGATCAAAACGTTGCGTCTGGCCCAGGCAGCTTAGTGAGATCTTGTCTCAAAAAAAATAAAATGGGCTAAAATTAAAAAAAAAAAAAGTCAAGGATTGTGGCTCAGCACAGTCCTGGGTTCAGTCCCCAGTACTGCCAAATTCTCTCTCAGCACAAGGCAACAGAACTGTAGTATTTTCTTTCGCCCAAATTATTCAGTTTATCTGTGTGTATTTGCAAGTATAATAATTACACTCAGCGTAAGGATTGTGCATATACGTTTTGCGCTTTTATCACTGGTACTCCCCAGCCTCTCACCCCTTCCACATCCACTTTCCCCCTCCACTGTGATCACTCTTCTGTTTTGATCAAAATGACTTATACTTTGAGTCTCTCATGTTCGGGAAACCATACCATATTTAAGCTCTGTATCTGATTCATTTTGCTGAACGAAAGGAACCTCCGTGTTGCCCTAATTTGTATTCCTCGTATGGCCGAAGAAGCTGAACATTGTTCTGTGGTTAGAGCGCTTGCCTAGCAGGCACAGGCCCGGGTTCAACTCCCCCACCCACATAAGCTGGTCATAGGGGTGCACAGCTGTAATCCCAGCACTCAGGAGGCTGAAGCAGGAGGATTGATGTGAGTTCAAGGCTGGCCTAGGCTGCGCAGTGATTTCAGAGCCATCCTGAACTACAGTGTGAGATCCTATCTTAAAGGCTGAACATTTTTTCATGTTCTTATTGGCCATTTATACTTCTGAGAACTGACTGTTCAATTCACTTGCCCATTTTGGATGGCACCTTTTATTTCGGGGTTTCTAATTATTTTCAGTCTGTATATATTCTAGACATTAGCCCTCTGCCCAAGGGTAGTTAGCAAACATTTTTCCCTTCAGTTCTCTCCTCACTTCGCTGATAATTTCCTTTGCGGTGCAGAAGCTTTTTTTTTTAAGACAAGGTCTCGCTCTTTATTTTCGGCCGGTCCTGAACTCACTATGGAGCCTAGGTTGACCTTAAACTCCCAGCAGTTCTCCTGCCTCAGTTTCCTGAGAGCTGGATTTATTACAGGCATGTGCCATCATGCCCACTTTGCTGGGGAACCGAACTCAGGCCTTGAGCTTGCTAGGTAAGCACTTCAGCAGCTAAGCTATTCCTCCAGCCCTCAAAAGCTTCTTAATTTGATATAATCCTAAATAATGATTCTTGGCGTTATCTCCTGTATAATAGATGCTCTGTTGAGGAAGTCTTTGCCTCTGTCTTCAAGATTTCTGCCTATTTTACCTTTCAGAACGTTCAGAGTTTCTGATTTAATATCAAGGTCTTAGACCTATTTTGATTTTCTAGTACAGGGTGACTCATTCTTCCAAGTGCGGATAACCAGCTTTCCCAGAACAGCTGGGCTGTTTCCTTGAAGCAGGCCAGGCTCTCCGGGCTCTGTGCATTTGTGTCCCCGAGGGTGGAGACGGACAGCGCCAGGCACGGCCCCCTTTGCTACTCCACTTATCCATCGTGCCTTGATACCTGCCTCCTGCACTCCTTTCTCTTCCATCAACTTCTTCTGTCTGTGTCCCCGTGTGTTTAAGGACTCAGCCCCTGAGGCACTTTCAGGGTCACCCCTAGGTCCTGATCCTGATGGCCAGTGTATGCCAGCTTGTAACTTTCTGCAGCCTCACACACTGCCAGGAATCAGATGATACAGGTAATACCTGGGTTGTCCTGGCTCCTCGGATGCCTTTCCAGGTGGCTCATCGCCACCACTTTTGAGTTCATCTGGGCTTCTTTCTTTTCTCCAAAGACCTCAACTACTTTCTCCCTACACCTTCCCATGAAGACCAGCATTCGGGTTCTGGAATCCCTGTTCTCAGCCTGGCAGAATCATCCACTCTGTCCAAGAACTGTGCACTTCCAGAAGTCCACACTAGGCTGAGCACAGACCTAGATCTCTGCCCCTCTGGCCCTCTCTAGTGGTGTAGAATGCAAGTCCCCGTCACAGCTGAGAGCGAGCTAGTGCGTACAGACTGTCTAGCCAGAGTCAGGCCCATTGGATGTTAACTTTTCCCCGGAGGCCTAGATTTGGCTGGCACATCTGCTCTGTGGCCTTTCCTCCGTGGTCACCCTCCCTAGGGGACCCACAGTGCTTTCCTCTCCTGGCCTGTCATTTCGTTTCACCGGCATCCCTCTAGCCAGGTGGAGGGTTCCCAGTTCACGGTTTCCCTGTCCCTCTGCCTGCATGACTCCTGCCCCCTTTACCATAGTCCCATGTGTGGCATGGCCCTGGGGCGACGCCTGCGCATTGGGCCGAGAATGACACAGGTCCATATCCCTGCGAAGAGCTGTGGAGACTGACAGCTGTGGCTTCAGAGTTAGTGCAGAACCAGAGATGTCTCAGTCCCTAGCACGTCCAGATTGCACCTGGGAAAGCTGTGGGGTGCTGGAGGCCACAGCCTGTCAGAGGCCGAGTGGCTGCAGCCTGAGGGGTGGAATTGTAGGGGGGAACATACCTGGGCATCTATGTTGGTCCTAAACCCAAGTGCCATGCTCATTTCAAGACTGGTCACGTTGGGCTGGAGGAATAACACAGCAGTTAGAGTATTTGCCTAATGAGAGCAAGGCCCTGGGCTCAATTCCCGAGCACCACATAGGCTGGGCACATTGATACATACGTATTATGCTAGCACTTGGGAGCTGAGGCAGGAAAATTACTGTGAGTTCAAGGCCAGCCTGTGCTACAGAGAGAGTTAAAGACCTGCCTGGATTACAGAACAAGACCCTGTCTCAATAAATAAATAGATAAATGTTAATCATATCCTCTGTGACTCCATGGAGATGTGGAGGGAGAGGAGCCCCAAGATTATCATTAGGTGCTTCCTACTGTAGGCACCTCAGATAATTCCTCTTTGTACCAATTTATATTTGAGGCTGCTCTAAGGCTCAGTTACCTAATTTAGAAAATGGGGGCAACCAACAGCACATGACTGGGGTGACAGCAGATAGGGCACACAGTGCTCAGTGCTTTCCCTGCTCACGGTGTCCCTAGGAGCGGTGAGGTAGCTTTGTGGGCAGCCTGCCCCTCTGCCCTCCCAAACTGAGGTAAAGGCAGCCAGCTACCCTGACAAGTGAAGGGGAGATAAGAATGCTAAAATCTTACAAATTAACCAAAGTCTAGAGTTGGGCAGACCTAAAACCAGGAATGTGTGAGACCAGTCGGGCCAGTAGGCCTATGATCCCAACACTCTGGCAGCAGAAACAGGAGGATCCCAAATCAGTCTAGCCTGGCCGGCTTAGCAACTTAGTGAGACCCTTTTTCAAAATCAAAACTAAGAAATGTGCTGGGGGGTGTAGCTCATTTCAAAAGTCCTGAGTTCAGTCTCCAGTTATTCCCTTTCTCCCCCCAAAAAAGACTTCTGGCCAATATTTGAGAACTGAATTCTGGCCACTAGTACCTGCTCTTGAAATCAGAGTTTCAGCAAAGATAAAGTAGCAGTGATGGGGCAGCAGTGTGCTGTGTTACCTGAGCTGTGTCTTAGTGCTTTCCCATTGCTGTGGCAGAATGCCCGACATGCACAAATTCGGGAAGAAGAGTCACTTTCGCTCGCGGTTTCAGAAGGTCTCAGTCATTTATGGGCAGCTGGCAACGGTGGGAAGCACATGAGGGAGGCAGAGGCAGAGGCAGCTCCGCACAGCGTTGCAAACCGGCAGCCACGACGTCAAGTCCCAGGAGGAAAGCAGGAAGCAGCATATATCCTCCCAGGTCCCGTCCCAGTGTTCCACCCTTCCAGGTTTAAGCCCCCACCACGCACTCATAATCCGCCCCTCCAGACCAGGCAGCCCCACCCCACTCCTAACAGCACATTGTTCCTTAGACAATCCAAAACATCCAGATAATTTTGGGGGACATTCCAGATCCAAACCCCAATAGGCTCCTAATGACAGACCCCATGCCTAGGACACGAGTTCTGTCTGCTGACGCAGTCTCCCCGCTTCCCATGCCCGCAGTTGCACACCACCTGCTGGCTGCTCCCAGCTGTCCCTCCTGCCCGGAGCTGCAGGCCACCTCCAGGACATTTCCTGCCCTCTACCTCCTCTGCCTAATCTCATGACAGCACTGTGGGTCTACCCTTCCCGTCACACGCTGCCTCTTTTGCTCTGTGCCCAGCTATGCCCATAGATTATAGAACAGGGGACAGCACTGTGGAGCCCCTGCAGTGGCATCTATGGCATATCTGAGCCAGAAATTAAGTTACAGCAAACTGTAAAAAATGGAATGTTACTATTTTTCTGGTTTGTTTTGCCAAAATGATTCTTTTTATTAGCATTGTGGTTTAGATCTAGAGTGTCCCCCCAAAGCCTCATGTACCTCAGGATACTATGTATTGTCAGGAGGTGGGACCTGGCTGGAACAGGTGGATGCTGGGGGCTTGACCTGGAGGGGTGTCTGCTGGTTCCGCCCCTCTTCCCGGGCTTGCCTCTGTTCCACTGTGCTGTGAGGAGCTCTCTCTCTGGAGCACCGCTCCGGCTCTGGCTCCAGCTTCCGCCCCACTATGTGATCTACCATTGCCAGCCACCCACCTGTGAAAAGCCTGTGACCTTCTGAAACTGTGAGCTAAAATAAATCCTTCCTCCCTACAGTTGTGGATGTTGGGTATTCTGTCCCAAAAATGAAAAAATAACGGAGACAATTAGTGTGTATTCGTAATACATAATAGTAACATTGAGCTTGAGAAATTGATACATACACATACCACATCTTGATCATCCTGATTCCTTCCCATACCTTCATCCTGTCCCCTTTCCCTCTCCACGAAGTCTATCTTCTTATTTTCTTTCATTTCTCTTTTACTTTGTCTTTACACTTGTAGAGTCAGGCTTTCTCAGAGAAATCATGCAATATTTAAACTTGCTGTGTCTGGTTCGTTTAGCTGACCGTGACGCATCCATGTTCCCACAAAGGACTCAGGTTTTTCTCTTCATGGCAGAGTAGTGCTCCACTGTGTAAATTACCAGGTCGTCTTTACCCATTCATCTGTTGATAGACATCCTGGCTGCTTCCAAGATCGAGCTATTAGCTGTGCAGTTATCAACATGGGTGTGCAAGTATCACTTTTGTGTGATAAATGTAACTCTTTTTTGAAAGATACCCAGAAGAGGTAGGGACGGGTCAAATGGGATGTCTGTTTTCATTTTTTAATACAGCTTTCCTTAATCGTTGTATTGGTTTACAAATCTTATTTATACTTTTGGAGAACCTACTCTCTTATATGTTGATACTTTGCATTTTTTAAGTTTTAATTTCACTAATCTCCATACTGGTCCTTATAATTACTTCTACTGATTTAGAATTTGGATTGTTCTTGTTTCTCTAGAACTTTGAGCTGTGTTATCAGATTAGTTATTTTGGATTTTTAAAATGTGCATTCATAGCTTTAAATTTCCCTCTTAGTACTACTTATATTGTATCCCACAGATTCTGCTAGAATATGCTTCCATTGTCATTTTTATTTCTTTTTTCCGCACTATTTTTATTAATATACAGATGTAATACATAGTATTTACAATGAATTTGGGTGTTTCATACATCTATGTATCACATCGACTTCACAATCCCTTCCTATCTTCTACCTTCCCACCCCTCCCTGTCCCTTCCCCCAGCTCCGGCTATCACTTCATATGGTTCCAAAGAATGTCTGTTCTGGGTTTTCCAAGTCCGAGAAACCATACAGTGTTTAACATATCAATCTTCTGCGCCTAAGTCATTTCACTCAAGTCACCACTCTACCCCAGCTTCCTATTCCTCTAATGGGTTCACAGTAGTCAAATCTTGATATCTCCTCTCTGAATCCAACCAATCCCGTCATTGGGATATTCACCAAAAGTTTTTTTTCCATATTTTCCTACATCTTTGTTGTTATTGTTAAACCTGGCCTTACCCACCACCCCCAGTTCACACTAGTAAATAATTATAAGCATGTAGTTCAAAAGGATAGTTAATTTGGGAAAGAAGAAAAATAATAAATTTTAATTGCCTTAGCTCAATACTGGAAGGTGCATATTTGTACATTCACAAGGTTATCTTTACATAAATCAGTTTCCTTAGGATAAACTTCCACTAGTGACCTAATAAGTGAATTGCTACAACAAAACAAAGTTAAAACTATATCACATTGCTACATTAAATGAACTTAAATCTATACCACATAAATATGCTTAAAGTGACAGACATGAAGGCAAACCTAGTTATTTCAGAATTTCCTAACTTGCATACCTTATTTACTCATATTTCACTGATTACTAACCTACTTTTTTCTCAGCTCATTCTCCTCTAGCTGTTGTCACTTTTTCTCTGGGGTCATTGGTGTCATTGGTTTCCCTTTCACTGTCCAAGTTTCCTTTAAGTATTTTCTGCAGTACTGGCTCAGTGGCTGCAAATTCGTCATTTTTATTTCTTCCCTGGTTTCTTCTGTGATCCATCGCTTGTTAAATAATGTAGTAGTTAATCTCTACATATTTGTATCGTTTCTGTAGGTGACTTTTGGAGAGATTGTGGTAACTTTATGGGTTTAGGAAGCCCAGGGCAGAGCTTTCAGGTGTGAGTGGTTGACTTGTAAGCTAGAAAATGGGACAACATCCTCCCTAGTGTGAGTGGCCCAACCAGTAGATTGGCAGCTTGAACTAAATAAACAGGAAGGAAGGAGAAATATTATTCCAGCTTCTCCTGGGAGAGCTCCTACCTTCACCATTCTCTCCAGACATTAACTCGTGCTCATCTTCAGACCATTGATCTCCATAGCAGATTTGCTCCAACTTTCAGGCCTTTGCTATCACCTTTTGGACAATGATCTATAGCACAGATTTGCACTGGCTGTCCTGCAGTCTTGGGTTGGGCATGAAGCCTTTATATCCATCCTTTTACTTTCAGTCTGTGTTCTTCTTTGTGAATGAAGTGTGTCTCTTGCAGACAACAAAATGATTTTTTAAAATTTAGAGTTCCAGTTTGTCTTTTTTCCCAGAAACCTACCTACCAATTGACTTTTTTTATTATTTACATATCATATCCCTTTCCCCTTCCCATGTTCCCAACTCCCCTCACCACATCCCCTTTCCCTCTCCATAATGTCTCTCTTTCTTTCTTCCATATTGCTTTTTTTATGGTTTGGTTTTCTCATATTAGAGAAACCACACAATATTTAACCTGTGTATAACTCATTTCACTAAGCAGAATGATCTTAAGGTACATCCATTTCCCTACAAACGATGCAGATTTGTCTTTATGGAAGATTAGTACTTCAATGCGTATATATACCACATTTTCTTTATCCCATTCATCTGTTCTTGAACGTATTTGCCTGCTCCACTATAAATTGGAACTACAGATCGTGCTGTTACAAGCATGTGTATGCATGTATGTATGCATCATTCTGGTTTGATGACTTTAACTCTTTTGGGAAGATCTCCAGAAGAGGTATAACTGGGCCAAATGGGATATCTACTTCCAGGTTTTTGAAGAATCTTCATACTGCTTCCCAGTCCCACCAGCAGTGTAGAAGGGTCCCATCCCACACCCCCAACCGTGGCAGCATTTGTGTTTTTTGAGTTCTTAATAACAGCCATTCTTGCTGGAGTTAGATGGAACCTCAGTGTTGTTTTGATTTGCATTTCTCGGATGACTGAAGATGCTGAACACTTTTTCAGGTATTTACTGGCCATTCAGAATTAGTCTCCAGAGAACTGTTCATTGATTTCAGATTCCTATTTTTTGAGTACTTTATTTTGGAGAGTTTAATTTTTCTTAGTTCTTTATACATGCTTGATAGTAGTCCTCTGTGTGAGGGGTAGTTACCAAAAAATTTTCCCATTCCATGGGTGTTCTCTTCACTTTGTTGATTGTTTCCTTTCTCTGCAGCAGCTTTTTAATTTGTTATAATCCCATTTTCTGGGTTTTGATATTATCTCCTGTGTTTTGGGTGTTTTATTGAGAAAACCCGTGCCTGTGCCTACAACTTCCAGAGTTTTGTCTATTTTTTTCTTCCAACAAGTTCAGTGTTTCAATTTTAATGTTTAAGTCTTTGATCCTTTTGGATTTGCTTTTAGTGCATCGTGAAGGATGTAATGGAAGATTCTTCTGCATGTGGTTAGCCACTTTGCCCAGCGCCATTTGGTTATGAGGCTGTTTTTGGTACAGCATAAGCTTTTGGCCCCTTTGTTGAAGATCATGTAGCTGAAGATATTCAGGGGTGTGTTTGTATTGTCAATTCTGTTCCATTGATCCGCTGTTTTTGTGCCGATACTATGTGTTTTTCTTTTAATCACTATTGTGTTACAATATAATTTAATATCCAGCATTGTAATGCTTCCTGCTTTTGTTTTGTTGTTTAGGATTTATTTTGGCTGTTTTGGGTTTCTTCTGGTTCCATATAAATTTTCAGATCATTTTTCTAGTTTTGTGGAAAAATGCTTTTGGTATCTTAATTGGGATTGCATTGAATTTCCATAGCAGTTTATGAAGTGTGGTCATTTTGACAGTGTTCTCTCTGGCAACAACGGATGTCTTTCCCTTTTTTGGTCTTTTTTGGTGGTCTTTTGTACTGTAACACGGAGCTACTTCCTTGGCCCTCTGTTTTCTAAAATTCTCTTCGATTTCTTTTTTAAGAGTGCTACAATTTTCAGCATAGAAATCCTGATTCTTAGATATTTTATTTTCTTTAAGGTGATTGTGAATGGAATTGTTCTTGTGACCTCTTTTAATTGTTGCTGTGGAGGACTACTATTGGCTTATATACTGACTATATCGTGCAACTTGGCTGAATTTATTGATTCTAAGAGTCTTTTGGTGGAATTTTGGGGAACCTCCATGTGAAGGGTCATGTTACGCACGAGTAAGGATAGTTTGACTGCTTCCTTTCTTGTGTGTCTTCCCTGTATTCCATTCTCCTGCCTGATTGCTCTTTCTGGGGTTTGAAGCACTACGTTGAACAGAACTGGTGAGAGTGAACACCTTGTCTTCTTCCTGATTTGAGGCAAAATGCTTTCAGCTTTTCACTTAGGACGATGTGGCCTTAGGATTGTCATAAATTGCTCTTACCAGCTTTAGGTAGAATCCTCCTCTACCCATTTTTATCAGAGTGTCGATCAGACCAAGGGTGTTATATTTTGTCAAAGGCTTTTTCTGCATCTATTGAAATAATCATGTGATTTTTGTCCTTGAGTTTGTTAATGTGACACATGTATTGATTCGCATATGTTGAACCAGGCTTGCATCCCTGGGATGAAGCTAACTTGATCTTAGTGTATGATCTTTTTAATCATTTATTGCATTCTGTTTGCAAATATATTATTGAGTATTTTTACATCTATGTTCATTAAGGAAATTGGCCTGGAGTTTTCTTTCTTTGTTGGGTCCTTATCAGCTTTGGGGGTCAAGATGATACTTGCTTCCAAGAAGGAAGTGGGTTTTGTTCTTTCTCCTTCAATTTCATGTAGTAATTTAAGGAGCTTTGGCACTAACTCTTCCCTACAGTTCTGATAAAATTCTGCGGGGAGTTTTGGTCCTGGACTTTTCTTTGTTGGCAGACTCTTAATTACTGCCTCAGTTTCATCCCTGGTCATTTCTTTATTCAGGGTTTTTATATCTTCTTGATTCAATATTGTAAGTTTAAAAGGCTTTATTTGTTTGTTTTTTGTGCTCTGTAGCACAGTTCCTGAACTCACTATCTGGCTCAGGCTGCCCTTGGACTCATGGCAGTCCTCCTGCCTCAGCCTCTTGAGTGATGGGATTACAGGCATGTGCCACCATGCCTGGCTTTATGAATTACTGGGGAATAGAACTCAGGGCCTTGTACTTGCAAAGCAAGTGCTTTAACCAGTGTGCCATTCCTCCAGCCCTGTGTCAAGGAATTTATCCATCTCTTTGGAGATCCTGAATTTATTGGGATATAGCTTTCCAAAGTAGTTTCTTATAATCCTGTGTAGTTCAAATGTCTGCTATAATTTCACCTTTTTCATTTCTATCATTTTTGTTTTTGTTTTTTTTTTTTGGTACAAGGTCTTGGCTCTGTAGTCCAGGTTGGACCTGAACTCACTATGGAGCCCAGGCTGGCCTCAGACTCATGGCAATCCTCCTGCCTCAGCCTCCTGAGTGCTGGGATTACAGGCGTGCACCACCACGCCCTGCTTATGTGGTGCTGGGGAATCGAACTCAGGTACTTAACATTAGATTTAGCACTTGCTAAGCAAGTGCTTGAACTGCCGAGCCATTCCTCCATCTCCACTTTTTTCGTTTTTAATTGCATTCATTTTTTTCTTTCCTCTTTGTAGTGACTTTGGCTAGAGGTTTATCAATTTTATTTATCCTTTTAAAGAACCAACTCTTGGATTCATTGGCCTTTTGTATTATATTTGTTTCAGTTTCACTGATCTGATTCTTTTAATTTCCAGCCTTCTACTGCCTATAGATTTGGCTTGTTGTTTAATCCCAGGACTTTGGGCTGCGTCCTTAGGTTGAGATTGTTCTTTTTTTTTCTGGTATGTGTATTCATAATGATAAATTTCCCTCTCAGTACTGCCTCCCTTGTATCCCTTAGATTTTGGTATGACGTGTTTCCATTGTCATTGACTTTAGGAAGTTCTTGATTTCTTTCTTGGTTTCTTCTGTGATCCATTCTTGCTGAATGGTGTGTTTTTTAGTCTTCAGGTATTGGCTTCGTCTCTGTAGCTTCTTTAACTAAGTATTGATTTCTGTGTTCACGCCAGTGGGATCTGCAAGTGTGCTGACAACAATTTCAATTCGTTTGAATTTAAGTATGTCTCGTGTCCAAAAAGAGAGTCTGTTTTGGAAAAAGTCCCATGTGCTGATGAGGAAAAGGTGTAATCTGTTACCACTGGGTAGAAGACTGTAGATATCTGTTCATTTCATTTGCTCTGTGGTGTGATTTAGGTCTGATTTTTCTTTGTTGATTGTTTCTGTCTGGCTGACTTGGCTCTTGGTGAGATTAGAGTACTGATGTCCCCTAGTATAATCATATCGGGGTCTATTTGGCCCTTCATTTCCAGTGCTTTCTGTTTTATGTAATTGGGTGCACCTACATTTGGTGCATATATATTTATAATTGGAAGCACGTCCTGTTGGATTGTTCCTTTTTATCAGTATATAGTGATCGTCTTTGTCTTTTCTGCTCTGTGTTGACGTCTGCAGTGTCTGAGAATAGTACTGCTACTCCTGCTTGTTTCTGGGCTCCAGCAGCATGTGGTACTGGTTCCTAGCCTTTCACCTTGAGTCTGTGTGCAGCCTTGTAGGTGAAGTGTGTCTTGCTGACAGCATTGGGTTTTGCTTTTTGATCTGCTCTGCGAGTCTGTGTGTTTCGACTAACCAGTTAAGACCATGAGCATTGAGAGTAATTATTGTGAGGTTTTTAATAAATCTTGTTGTCCTGTTCCTCTGGTGTTGGTTCTTTGCTTTTTCTTTTTACACTTTTCTTTTAGATATTTACTTTCTTTGGTGTTTTTTGGTGCTGCTTGTCTGTCTCTAAGATTTCTTCAAGTATTTTCTTTTTTCTTTTTCTTTTCTTTTTATTTCTTTTCTTTTCTTTTTTCTTTTTTGAGACAGGGTCTTGTTCTGTAGCCCAGGCTGGTCCTGTACTCACTATGGAGCCCATGCTGGCCTTGGACTCACGGCAATCCTCCTGTCTCAGCCTCCCAAGTGCTGGGATTACAGGCATGCACCGCCATGCTTGGCTTATGTGGTGCTGGGGAATCGAACTTCTTAGTGCTTGATGTAGCACTTGCTGATCCATTCCTCTAGCCCCTTCTTCAAGTATTTTCTGCAGTGTTGGGCTGGTGTTCACAGATTTCTTTCAGGTTTTTTGTTTTTGTTTTTTGAGAAAGGGCCTGACTGTGTAGCCAACCAGACTGGTCCTGAACTCACTACGGAGTCCAGGCTGGCCTTGGACTCATGGCAATCCTGTCTCAGTCTCCTGAGTGCTGGGATTACAGGCATGTGCTACCATGCCCAGCTTTATGCTAGGGAATTGAACCCAGGGCCTTATAGTTGTAAGGCATTCCTCCAGCCCCTTCTTTAGGGTTTCTTGATCATGAAAAATGTTACTTCTCCAATTTTCAGGGATGATTTTGATGGATATAACCTGGATTTACACCTGTTTTTTTTTTTTTTTTTTAACTTGAAAGATTTCACTCCAGGCTCTCCTGGTCTTTAAGGTTTGTACTGAGAAATCTGCAGTAATCTACTTTACCTTAGTAAAACAGTATCTGTTTTTTTCTCTTCCTGCTTTTAATGTTCTCTTTATATTGAATTTATGAGGTGTTGACTATGATTTGTTGTGTGGCAAGTTTCTTTTCCGGCTAAGTTTGTTTGGTTTTATATAAATATCACTAATGTCTTTCCCTAGATTCTGCAGATTTTCTTCCATGGTTTCCATGAATACATTGTTTCTACCTTTTGTGTTGTCTTCTGCTCTTTCTCCCACGTAATTCTGAGTCTGGATCTCTGAATCATTCATCAGCTCTTATATCCAGCTTCTTGATTCACCTTTAATTTTGGTGTCATACCTGATTATGGTCTTTGTTTACTTAGCTTTGACTTGAAGGTCTGAAATTCTGTCCTGACAATGTTTGAGCCAGCTTTCCCTGCTTTCAAATGAATTCATATCCTGAGCTTCAGATGGTTTTTTTTTTTAATTTCCACTTCTCTATCAGAATGTTCCTTCATCTCGTGCTTGTCTTATGTTCCTCAGCCAAATTTGTATTTGTGTCTTTTATACACTCAGTGAGTTTTGAATTAGAACCATTATTTGCTTAGTAAATTCCTCTTTAAGCCTAATAATCATTACATTTTTTAAAAGAATGTCTTGCTTGAACTGACTGTTCACAGAAACCAAATAGTCTATTTGTGTTTTTTGTTTTGTTCTGTTTTCTTTGTCTTTAAGTTTTACTATTTCAGTGCCCATGACATTAGCTTCTGATATGTCGGGTGTTTCCATGTGTGTCCTGTTGTCTGGATTTCCCCTGATTCAGTTGAGGAACTTCACTTTAATGGGCTAGCTGAGAGGCTTCTTTGAATGTGTATGAGGATGTGGGGGTAGAGGGAGCCAGAAGTCCTCTGAGCTCTGTGCTGGGAGTGGGCAGGAAGGAGGGGGTACATAACAGTCTGATGGCCTCTGAGGTGCCTTGCTCACACTCAGCCCCCTCAGCAAAGTCCTGTATGTCCTGGCTTCTTCCCCTTAAGGCTGCCCTCTGCGGTGCTCACATTACCACCTGGACAGCCTTTGTCTCCTGGATAACTATTTCTTGTGCCAGATTCTTCATAGGCCCTGATTAAGAGTGTCCCCCAAATCCCTGATATGTGACCTATCTGTGGCTTCTTTTGCCCTAGAAAATTCAGACTCAGGCTGTTTTCAAAACGTTTCCAGCCTACATCACTGTCTAGTGTGGATACTGAGCACTGCTTTTCCTAAGTTGATCTAAGCCCCAGGAGGCCTTTTCAGAAGCAGAGGTAAATAGCCTAGGAGCCTGTCCCAGGCCGCTGCAAACACCTGTGAGTGGCTGTCATCTGCAGATGGAGGAAAGCCCACCTGGAATGTCTGGCCAAGGCAGGTTAAGGAGGAGTACCCCAATAGCTGAAAGGAGGCCATGGGAAGGTCAGAAATCTCAAAGACACATCAGAGGTGGAGAGTAACAGCTGCCCAGGAGGCAACCAGAGGCCGATGAGTGTAGCCCTCAGCTGCCAGCATCCATCGATGGAAGAAAGCACAGTGCCTGCACCCTCAGAAGGAGGTAAGCACAGATCGGGGAGAAGCGGGAATTGACAGCAGCTGGTGGCCGAGCCTTCAAAAAAGCCTGTGGGTAGTGCGTACTACAAATGCAACATGAGCTCCCCCTAGAAAAGGCCTCCAGGAGCCTAGATCAGAAGCAGTGCTTAGCAGCCAAAACAGGCAATGATGTAAGCAGGATCCATTTTTTAAAAAAAGAGCCCAAGACCAGACTATTTAGAGTAAAAGAAAGCTCAGAAGAACACATCAGAGTTTTGGGGATCATTCTTAAACAGTGCATAGGAAGAAGCTGGCACAGGAGACAGTGTGGAGAGGAGAGAAAGGCTGCCAACTCCCTGAATGGCTCAGCCGTAGTGGGAGCACACCTGAGGGTGGAGAGCCCCACCCTTGGGGAAGGGAAGCCAGGACAGGTGGGAGAGCTTTGCTGAAGGGCTTGGGGGTGATCATGACACCTCAGAAGCCATTGGGCGGTTAGGTCCTCCCTCACTGCCTCCTCCCAGCACAGAACTCAGAGGAATTTCGGCTCCCCACACACACCATCACAGCCATTCAAATAAACCCCTAGGTGAGGCCTTTCAAGTGAAGTCCCTGAAGAACAGAAACATGGGAAGAAAACAAGGCAACAGGACATCCACAGCGATGCCTGAGACCCCAGAAACTAATGTCATGGGCCCTGAAATAGTGAAACTCATAGGGAAGGAGGTCAAAAAGCAAATAAGTGGGTCAAACAACCAGTTCAATATTCTCAAAGAAATGCAAGCTATGATTAGTGGACTTAAAGAGGACTTTACGAAACAAACAGTAGTCCTAATGGATACAAAGCTTACTGAGCATATAGAATCCACAAATAAAAAGTTTGCTCAAGTAAATAAGGAAATGCAAAATATGAAAAAACATTTTGATGAAGAAGTGGAAATTTTGAAAAGAAATATACCTGAAATTCAGGATATGAAAAATACATTTGAAACTAGGGGAAGCCAACTTGAACATTGTGAGGAAAGAAATTCAGACCTTGAAGACAAGGCTGAGGAAACAAATGCTGTATAATTAGGCATGATTCCAAAATTACAAATGAGGAAAGTAGCTGGATACAACAGTTAATGAATGATGCAAAAAGAACCAATTTCAGAATTATGGGTGTGAAAGAAGAAGCAGAAAACAGTATAAAGAATCTATTTACTGAAATCATGCAAGACAATTTCCCAAGTCTAGGAAAATAAAACTACTTTTCAGTGACAAGAAGCTTATAGAACACCCAACAACCTCAGCCAGCAATGAGACTCATCACAATGTATCATAATCAAAACCTCAGAAATCAACATAAAGAGAAAATATTAAAAGCAGCAAGAGAAAAACAGGGATTATTCTACCAAGGCAAACCCATTCAAATTATTACTACAGTTTTCTCAAAGCAAACTTGAAAGTCAAGGAGAGCCTGGAGCAAAATCTTTCAAGCTTTAAGAAAGAGCAAGTGTCAGCTCAGGTAGTTGTATTCTGCAATTTATCCTTGAAAACTGAAGAAGTAAAAATTTTTTATGACCAAGAATCCCTAAAGAAATTTGCAACTACTAGCCCAGCAATGCAGAAAATACTTGAAGGAATCTTGAGAAAGAGAGACAAGTAGCACAAGGAAATAACTAAAGAGGAAGTGTAACAAAAAATAGATTGGTGTTTGAATCATTTGATTGGTATCCTACTGCAGCACTACTAGCTTTCTCATAAAATCTTTGAGACTTACACCATAATAGTTTTAATAGTTATATTAGTTTGCAGAATGTAATAATTACATTAAACATGGGAAAGTAATATAAAATCTTTTAAAAATATATGTGCATGAATTTATGAATGGATAGGTAGATATAATGATAAATGTGGCAAAATGTTTGCAACTAGTGAAATGTGAGTTAATTATGGAAGTTCAAAAAATTCTGAAGCAACTAAGTATGCCATTATATCTGTTGCTTTATGTGCAATAGACTTAAGTTCATTTAATATAACATTTTGATATAGAATTAAATTTAAATAATTCACTTATTCAGTCTTTGGTGTAAAGTTTATCCTAAGAAAATTGATAGTTATAATGATAACCTGAATGTCTTTTGAATGTATGTTTACCTTTCAGTATTTAGCTAAGGAATTTGAAATTTAACTATTTTTCTCATATTTTCTAATTTTATGAATTTCATTGTTCTTTTCTTATATGGAGTAGTGGGAGAGGCCATGTTAATCTGAACAAAGATATACTAAGATAAAGACAAAAGAACTTTAAGCATATCATCCCAATAAAGGGCTCTGCTGGACCCAGAGAAGTGGCATCAAGATATGGTCAGTGGGGCCTTGGCGTAGGAAGCTGAGTGTAGTAATTTGAGTAGTGGAGTCAGACACAGAAGATTAAACATGCTAAATATCTCATGGTTTCTTTGATTTGGGAAACCCAGAATACAGGGATTCTATACAACTTAATGGGTGTGCTAGTGGAAGTTAGGGGTGGGGAGGGAGTGGGAGGGCCAAAAATTGGGAGAGAAAGGGATTATAATGTTCATGTGATGTATATGTGCACAAAATACTGAAGTTCATGGTAAACATGCATCACGTGTGTGTGTGTGTGTGTGTGTGTGTAAATGGGGGTCAGGTAGGAGCAAGGGCAGAGATCAGGGACTAGAGTGAGTCTGTGATGGAGACTTGGCAGCGTGTAGACAGATTTAAGTCAGCATCTACAGGCAACTGCACAGGCTGGGGCTTTCCCAGGAAAATGGCTAATAATCTTCTTTAGTTGAAGCTGCCAGTTGCGTAATCCACAGGCACTCGCACCTATAAGCTCTACCTGGGCGGTTCCTCATCGCTTCAGGTGAACATCATCCCTTTGCTGGCCACAGATTCCCTTAAGTATGTAGATTTCTTCAGGATTTTTTTGTGCAAAAACTTTTACTTCTCCTTTGATTTCCAGGGATAATTTTGCCAGACACAACAGCCTGGGTTGATACTTGATTTCTTTTAAAACTTGACAGATTTCATTCCAGGTTCTCCTAGCCTTTAATATTTGAATTGGGAAATGTACAATTATTCAGGTAGGCTTGCCTTCATAGAATAACGTCTTTCTCTTACTGCTTTTAGTATTGTTTGTGTTGAGCTTGAGATTGTTATCACGATGTTTTGATCTCAGATGTGCCGCATGGCCTCATGTATTTGGATGTGGTGGGAAACCTATGGAACTGTGTGCTGCTGGGAGGTGGGGCTTGGCCTGGTGGCATTATGTTAACTTGTTCAGATCGGGGGAGGGAGGGAGTGCCCAGGGCAGGCCTTTCAGGTATGTCATTGACCTGTGGAAGTGAGAACATTGTGCCCTTCAAGCCTTAGCCTCCACAAACCAGCTCCCCCTCATTCACTTGGCTTTTTAAAATTTTTTTAACCATGCCATGAATAGCTCACTGCCCATACACAGACTGTGAGACCTGAAACTGAGCTGCGCTGAGTCCTTCCTCCTCTAAGTTGTGGATGTCAGATAGTCTGTCACAGCAATGAATAAGTAACTGAGACACATGGTAAAGTTATTTTTTTCTGGTCAGGATTATTTGGTGTTCTATATATCTGAATGTTATTTTTCCAAGATTCAGGAAATTTTTCATGACGATTTCAGTGAATTCTTTACACTTTCTGGGGTTGTCTTGTGTTCTTGCTCTCACACCCATAATTCTTTTTTTCCCCATTTTATTGATACGTACAAGTGCAGAATTTAAGGTTTACAATGGAATTGAGCATTTTGTACACATACGTTTCTTGTCAAAGTGACCAAGGGCTTTCCCGCTCTCCTTTTGTTCCCCCCCCACCCTCCGTTACACCCATAATTCTGAAGTTGATGCTCATTGAGTCATCCAGCAGCTGTTTTGTCCAACTGCCTTGATGTCTTATTTTGAGGTTATTCTTGAATAAATCATCTGATTCATCAACCTTGTCTTCAAAGTCTGATATTCTGTCCTCGCAAAGTTCAAGCTGGCTTCCCATGTTCTCAATTGAATATTTTCGTGTGGTAAATTTCAGCCAGATCTTTTCGGGTTTTCCACTCCGTATCAATATTCTTTCATTGGTCTGCATTATCTACCTCAGTCAGCTTTTTGTTCTTCCATGAAGTCAGTAAACTTTTTATCAAGGCCATTATTTGTTACATTCTTTTTTAACCTCACTAATTACCTCTTGCATTTTTTAATGTTTTGTTTGAGCTGATTTACTTGGTCCATTTGTTTTTTCACTCCCTTTCCTATAAATTCTACTTCAGGACCATTATGTTAGCGTCTTGGGGAGTCTGGTGTTTCTCCCAGTGTCTTACTGCCTTGTTTTCTCACGATTCTATTCCAAAGGTTTATGGATCATTTAGGGTTTAGAAGAAAACTGTCTCTAAAAGAACAAGTAAGTCAAAAATTTCTCACTGTTATTTGGACAAGCAAGTTTTCTTTTTCCTGTGATGTTGGCGGCCACGGCTCACTAGACGTGGGGCGGGGACTGTTTTTGCTCTGTGTCCGTTGAAGAAATCTGCCCCACCCTTCCCTCGCTGGAACCAGCAGAAGTGAGTCTGGCCAGAGGAGCATCATTTTAATGGCCAAGCTGAGAATTAGTATCGCTAGGAATCTGAATGTGAGCGTGACGAACAGAAACCCGCATTGAAGCGGGGGAGCCGATTGCCTCCAGCCCTGCTTGCTCGTCCCGGCCCCTCAGCCAACCGCCCCCTCCGCCCGGCTCCCCTCTTCCGCAGAGGGCTCTGCCCTCCCTGGTCTGCTCCAGCGATGGCCCGTTCAGGAGGTCAGTGGTCTGCGTTTCTTTCTCTGTGACTGCTTCTGTGCCAGCTCTCCGAGGCACTGGTTCGGTGTGTTCTGTCTTTGGTGACTTTTACCCAGGACAGTCCAGACTTGGGCTCTTTTTAAAGTGGCTCCTAACTCCACTTTCTCGTAGGACGCTGGGCCCTGCCGAGAGCGGCTTCCCCTACGGTGGTCCTCGGCTGAGCGGCAGGGCCAGCTGTGGCGCATTTGCGGTCCGGCGCCCAGCTCCGTGCCTCTTGCCGCCCCGGCCCGGCGTCCGCAGCCTGCGCTTCTGCTGGCTGCCCTTCATCCCCGGACACTTCCTCGAGGGGTCTAACTTTCCTGCGGCCTTACTTCATTTGCTGGGGCTCTTCTCTCTCTCTGAGCTAAGGTGGACAGTTAAGTGATAGCTCAACGTTATAGATGAGCCTGTGAGGAGCCACTGGGCGGGAGAAGATTACCGCGGCCGCCGAGGTGTCCAGAAGTCACCTAATGTTTTCAGTTGCTTTTTTTTTTTGAGCCCAGAATTAGTAGTATGTTAATTGCTGAACATAATTACATTCCGCTTGAGGGACTGGTGCATATACATATCAGCATTTTTAAGTGTCCGTTCTCTTGGTGCCCTTGCGCCCACCCCCACTTGCATCCGTTCTAACTCTAGAAGAGCTCCGCTTCCTGCCGTCACTCGTACTTGGCTCTTGCTTATCTAAACTTCAGGGTTTTTTCTTTCCAGACGGAGTGTTGGTTTGTAGTTTAGACTTGTCTTGAATTCCTGGCCTCAAATTCTGACAGCCCTGCCTTAGCCTCTTGAGTGCTAGGATTACAGGCACTTGCCACTTTTTTTTTTTTTTTTTTTTTTTTTTACTGTGGGGCTAGGGAATTGAACCCAGAGCCTTGTGTGTCCTAGGCAAGCACTCTAATCACTAAACTATGCCCCAGTCCTAGTTTTCTTGTATTTGAGAAACCAAGCAATATTAAGTGTCTGTGTCTGATTGATTTTGTAAGCCAGGAGTATGCATTTTCCTACAAATGACTCAAATTTATCTTTATGGCAGAATAGTACTCCACTGTGTATATGTACACATTTTCTTTCTTTGGTTAGATTGACACATTGGCTGCTTTCAGGATCTGGCTATTCTGAGTTGTGCTGCTATAAACGTGAGTATACATGCATCACTGGGTATGAGTGTTTAGAGCATATTATCAACTTAAAGGAGTTAGTGAATGCCCAAAGTGCAGCAGAGAGCTTTGGGTATGAGTATTACAGGGCCAGCAAGCGTGAGAAGACGCCCCATCCTGACGGCAGGTAGCCCATCCTGTACAGACAGCACATTTAGAAAACTGTACTGCCATGTGACTCTGAATTCCAGGCTCCAAGGAAGCCCGAGAATTTAAGACAAGTGAGTTTGAGACCACTGGAGGGAAATCTGTCCCCTGTGAGGGGATCTCTACCTTAAGAGCTGTAAAACTTAAACTTTGACCAAACCAGTTACGTAATACCCATATATCACAGGAATCTTTGCATAAAGCAACTTTGTACACACAGGGGTTAATATAAAAGCCATTTCCTTTGTTAAATAACAGGGTAGGAGATAATACCTGGCTTGAATTTTTAATAATGTGAAAATCATTTTATTTTTTTGAGACAGGGTCTCATTCTATAGCCCAGGTGTGTGCCACCATGCCCAACTTTACGTGATGCTGGGGTATCAAACTCGGGGCTGTGAGCTTGCAAGGCAAATCTTTTAACCACTGTGCCATTCTTCCAGCCCAGTGCAAATCATTTTAATAGTAGCATTTCCTGGGCTGGAGCTGTAGTCCAGAGGTGCAGCACTTGCCTAGCATGTGAGGCCTCAGATTGTATTCTAGGACTGCAAAAAAGGGATTTCCAAATGTTCATGAAAGTTCAGTCACTGCTTTTAGAAAGGCTTTATTCAGTTCACACAATATGTTTCTCACGTTAAGGGGGATCCTTGCAACTGTCCAGAACATTACAGGGATTGTCCTTTCCCTCTTTTTTTTTTTTTTTTTTTTTTTTTTGAGACAGGGTCTTGCTCTGTAGCCCAGGCTGGTCCTGAACTCACTGTGGAGGCCAGGCTGGCCTTGGACTCAAGGCAATCCTCCTGTCTCAGCCTCTCAAGTGCTGGGGTTACAGGCATGTGCCACCACACCCAGCTTATGTGGTGCTGGGCAAGCGCTTTAACTGCTGGGTCATTCCTCCAGCCCCTCCTTTCCCTCCTTGCGCTGGGCAGCGGCTTATAAAAAGCTCCGTGGCTTCTTTTCCTTGGCCCTCAGTGCTAGGTCTTCATCCACAGTGCAGATGACTCATCTTCTCAGGAGTTGGCCAACGCGACAGTCTCTGCAGGGCTCAGCAGCCAGGCACGCGGGGGCACGCCAGCTCCGCCCGCCGCAGGGCGTGCTTCTCCCCAACTCCGCTCAACAACCTGGGACAGACACCAGGCCCTTCGCCCCGAGCCAGCATCTCCTGGCTGGCCTCTAAATAGTGACCCTCCTGCCTCAGGCCCTCAGAGTGCTGGCATGGTAGGATCAAACCACTGGGCTCAGCTGGCAGGACACACGAGTAAATACCTAAGCCAAGTAGCGCGTTGTTTCTGGTCTATGACTTGGGAGGAGGTGGCAGGATACGGACGAGCGCCTGCCACTTGGGTGAAGTAGTAATTTTTTAGCCTTGAGAGAGAACTTTCTAGAATCACATTTTTATTAACAAGTCTTAACCTAAAAACTACTCCTTAGTAAAGGCAGAAGCCTAGAACCTGTCGCCTGTTCAGTTCCTGGGAGCAAATTACACAGATCCGCATACCCGCAGTAAGCAGGGTATAGAGTCCGAGTACGTCTCTCTCTGCGAAGCCCACAGACAATGCCCGTGCTTCCCGGTCCCATGCGCTGCTGCACCGGGTCTGGATTCCTCCCGCAGAGAACCTCCCTCATGTCCATCCAGGAGTGTCCAACTGTGGCCCAACCTTTCTCTCAACCTCTTTTTAATTAAAGTGACCCTGTACATTATGTATTTTCATCACGACATTTTAAAAAGTCATGGCAAAAATGTGGGCACTCGGGGCTGGAGTTAACGGGATAGCGGTTACAGCGTGCAAGGCCCGGAGTTGATCTCCGGCACCACATAAGCCGGCGTGGTAGCGCACGCCTGTGCTCCGTGCTCCCGGCACTCGGCAGGCTGAGGCGGGAGGAGGATTGCCTTGAGTCCAAGGCCAGCCTGGGCTCCATAGTGAGTTCAGGGCCAGCCTGGGCTACACAGCCAGACAGTATCTAAAAAGAAAAAGGAAATAAAAGAGCCAGACCCTATCTCAAAAGAAAATGGATGTGGCCACAAGCAGTGTGTAATATTTAAAAATCACCTATAGTGAAATATATTTGCCATTAGCACCCCTCGAAATACGTCCCCTCACTTTGATCATCTGCCACCCTTGCTCCTTTTAAGTGGCTCTAAGCGCCTTCCTCACGCGTGTCCTCAGCGGTGCTGTGCTCACGACTGCCGCGCCCCGCTCTCCCACCTGGGTTCCAGCCGGTCATCTCGGACCATCACTTAGGCCAGGACGCGCGCAGGGCCACGCCGCCACGCCCTCCTGCGCCTGCCTTTCTACTGGGTGGCTCCCATAGTATTCAGCGTGTTTCTGATCATACCTCAGACACGAAAGAGCGCTTATAGAAACCCTTCAGGAGAGGGCAGGAACAATGGCCTAAGTTCAAGCGGGCATTCCACGTGGGACTAGCTGCACTTTGTCTCCCGTTACTTTTCAAAAATGTGAACATTCAGCTTTCGGGCAGTGATCGACCGTTTGAGCTAAGCGACATTCCCAGTCCATTTACTTTTACTCTGAGACATGGTCTTGCTAAATTGCCATAGCGGGAATAAAGCTTGTGATCCTCCTGCCTCAGCCTCCTAGAATTATGGGATTATAGGTCAGTACCACATGCCTGGCTTTACATACCTTGATCACACCCTGTGTAAACAAGAGGAAATTAATCTTTACCAACTATGACTTTAAGATTCTTCCCTTCTTGTTTGTATTACAGAGATTCTTATCCAGTAATTATCTATAATCTGAGCACGAAGTTATCTTGCTCTCCACATTGTAACTTAAGATGCCCAAACACAAACACTTGCCCACACTCAGGAATGGCCTGGACTGGCCTGAACCACCCATAGGTGCTCCAGAGGCCTAAGAATGGCATAAAATGAAGCAATTCTTTAGTTTTGCTGTTCTGATCTTGATTTATAACAAATGGCACCGAACAAGGCACAGAATTATAAACATTAAATTTTATTAACAAAAACTTTGTACATTTTAATACATGTGGAATTTTACATCTAGATAAAATAACAACACATTCAAAATTTACCATTTATACAAATTGTTACAGAATAACAACCAGTGGGTTAAATAAGTAAAATAAACCACACTGATTTTTTAAATTATCTACAAAAGGTTTTGACTTTCTTTAAAATTCCCCTGAACATATAAAAATAAATTAATTTTTACTTTTCAATTAAATCTACCAATTAGAAATATTACAAATCAAAATATCAAATATCAATGTTATCTTATGAATTTTTCACAATACAAAACAGATTCACAAAACTTATGTACAGAAATGAGGTAAGAACTGTGCAATGTTTAACCAAGAGACATATTGCAGAATTAACATGTTCTTCCAGCTAAGTACACAGTGGAGGTCTAATTACAGCTGGGTCTTTCCCACTAATAATCCACATACATATTTAAGAAGATATCAATGATTCCATTCCAATCGTGTGTTTACTCTGCCATACTGCCACGTCAAGAGCATGGCTACCCAAAGTGGAAGGGCTGTAATTTAAGGCCTCCCCTGTTTCAGGAACTGTATTGGCTAGTTTGTTTGAATGGTTAGTAACAGGAAGTCATTTAACTATAACAAATAGATACTCTTACTAAATCAACTCTTGGGTGTGATTCATTAGTGGATAAATACCCAGGTGATACAGTTTTGTCTGAGCACTGAAATGGCCTTGAAAGTTTTCAAAAAAGGTGAAAGCATGGGGAAGGCTGCAGGTGTGGGCAACCTATTCCTGCTACTCACAGGACTGGGTGGCTAGCTGGAACTCTATTATCTGGAGGCATTTCAACCCAGAGAGGTGCTAACAGGCACTTACTTGGTCAGGGCCAGACCCTACCAGCAGTTTCCAGAGTGGCTTCTGTTTTCAAGAAGTATTTTGCTTTGAATTGATCTGGTTCCCCCAACAGCCTTAGAACTTGCTTAACTCAAATTCTCTTTAAAATATGAGTAGGTCTTAAGACTTCAAAGAAGCACTTAGCAAAGAAAACTACCTTTAGCAAAAGCAGACATTATCATGCTAGTTTGATTATCTAAAACTGGCCAAATCTCAATTTGAAAAGAAAAATTTTAAACATTTGTAAAGTCCCAGCTGATAATGATATATAATTGCAATATTTAATAGTGAAAGTCTAGGAGAAAAAATTGAACAGTTCCTTGAAATTTAAGATCTGATCCACAGAACAATAGTACTGTAACTCAAACAGGATTGTATTTCATGTTTTAACTTGTACAATGAAACCAAGTAATCTGTAAATGGAGCAATTCTTTAGTTTTGCTGTTCTCATCTTTGTTTATAACAAAACTAGCTGTGCCCCAACCAGTTATTTTTCCTTAAGTTGATAAACTCACTGGATGTAACTTACTTCACTGACAAAGTTATCAAAGTTCAAAACCTTGGGTAGAGGGAGAGGGGAGGGAATTCCATTTCAGTGCAACAGGGAACCAACGCCTTTCCCGTGTCCTCGTGGCAGTCCGTTATTGTGCCATGTCGTGTTGCATTTCTTCCAGGTTGTAGTGACAGGCTGCAAGGGCAGCCAGGTGAAGTGCCAGGACAGCAGGCTCGGCGTTTCTAGGCGCTTCTCAAGTGTCAACTTTTCTCCTGAGCCACAGGCCCAGTTTTATCACTAAGTCTCTGCAGTTAAAACAAATCAAGAGCATTAGCAAAATATATAAAATTGTGTGTGTGTGTGCGCGCACGTGCGTGTGCATGTGCCCTTGCATTGAGCTACAGCCCTAGCCTTTTTTTTTTTTTTGGTATTTTTTTTTCTTTTTTAAAGTTTCAATGTGGAGACAGGGTCTTGAAAACCAGGCTGGGCTCACACTTGGGAGGGATCCTCTTGCTTCAGCCTGCAACATGTCTGCAACACCAGGCCTGGCTTGGCCAACACAAAAATAATGTCCACTGAATGAACTGTAAATGAGATAAAATGTGGTCTGATTCTGTATGTGATTATGACTCATCTCCAGTGCAAGCTAGCATGGTTAGTTATCAGCCTAATATAAAGAAAAAATTTACTAATAGTTTTAAATCATTAAATTCAGTAATACACAAAGACAAAAGCGGCACTGTGCTTGCTGATCAGCAGAACATGATTCCTAAGCAATGAATCCTTCCTCCCCACTCTTCATAGAGCCAATAAAATGAACCTGTGGATGCTGAAAAGTCACTGGCACTGATTCCGCATTCGCTGTTTATTCTTTGCACTTTCACTTCTTTGACTCTTCTACTGCCTATCTATAACAAGCAACAGCAGCTATTAAAGACTTAAATCATACAGGCTAATACATTCAACAAGGTGACCAGACATATTGCACCGATATTATTTCCCAGCCCTGATTCTTCTATTAGTTACTGGACACTACACCTACACACAGACAGACGGGCCTGAGTCCAGGACCTCTGTGCTGATTACCCCTGACCTGACCTTTTTTTTTTTTTTTTTTTTTAAGGACACAGTCTTTCTAACTCACTATACTGCCCAGACTGGTCTTGACCTTTGATCTTCCCACCCCTCCCTCTCAAAGTACTAGGATAAGAGGCCTGTGCCACCAGAACCAGCTTTATTTTTTTACTTATTATTGTGGACCTCACAAATTGTGTAACTCAGAGTGGAAAACAGCACAAAAATTCCTAAATTAATACAGAATCACTGATATTTCCCATGTCAATACTGGAGAGGTAACATTTATAAATTAGAAAGTTTCCAGAACAAGAGAACAAACAAAAATCACTGTAGAATTAAAAATCATCTTGTATTTTAAACTAGTCCTCATCACTAAAGTTTAAAAAAAAAATTGCAACAGTACAGATTTCATAGTAACGGGAACTAGCAGGCACAGTGACCGTTTAGCACATACGGTGCCCAGTTACCCACCTCCTCATTCTGTCCCTTCTTCCTTTTCCTGATGTCTAGTCTCCATTTCTAGACCCCAACAACCTTCCTGACAGGAGCTGCCCTAGACTGGAAGTTCGGGAAAACACATGCTCTAGTAAAGTAGACCTACCTCAAGGGAGAATTAATACAGCCTTACAATTCGTGCCCCTGAATTCTATACAACTCTTCCATCTATTTTTTGTTGTCTTTTACATTAAAAGGATTAAGGTGCTATTAATTATGAGATTAATGAGAAACCGAAATTCCATTAATGAAATTTTGACTTATCTAAAAAAAAAAAGGAACCTAGAATATTTAGATTACCTTCTCTAAAATTTATGTAGTAACTAACTCATTTTTAAAAAGCATTTTTTTTTTAATAGCCAGGCCTGACAGCATGGGCCTGTAATTCCAGCATGCTGGGAGGCTGAGGAGGATCACAAGTTTGAGCCCAGCCTGGGCATCTTAGCAACTTAATGAGATAATGTCTCAAAATCAAAACTGGGAAAAAAAAAAAAAACTGGGATGTAGCTCAATGTGAATGGCCTGGCTTGATCCCCAGTTTCACAATAAGAAAACAATTAGCATTTTTGATCAAAACAAACATTCTTAAATTGTTTCAATTGTTTCCATAACCCAGAAACCTAAAGATTCTGAAGCACAATCAATCAACTATTCTTTTGATTGGACTGACCTATAGAATTTACTAACGAAAACATTTTCCTTTTGGAAAATTGCTGTATTTTACTGTCATCTTCAAAACATACATGTAAATTCAAATTGATGTACTTAAGGTCTCTACAGGTTGAAACAAACTGGTTTTATGAAGAAATTATCAGGAAATTTATAAAACCATCTCAGATGACACAACAAAGTTCTTACTATTTTATTAGTTGTGACATGGAGCAAATACTTACTGTGACTTTCTGGCTTGCAGTATCCCCATGAATGGTGAGGAAGGGGTTGGTGGTGGCTGCATGCAGCGGGGGTGCCTGAGTACCTGCGAGAAGGTTGTTGAGGGAGACCTGCGCTGGGCCGGGGATCTGCAGCTGCTGGAGCTCCGGCGGATGGTGCTGTTGACGGTGCTGCTGCATTAACTGATACAGAAAGGCCTGATGCTGCTCCTTAGGCAAAAATACAGGAGAAAATGGGTTCCCTATCACAGAACTCAAAAGTCAGCAAAACATGCTTTTTAAAAAACTCTTTTAATAACATTTAAATATAAGTCACATTCACACTATTAAGAAAACAATTATCTCATCTAGAAAAACATGCTCTACTGAAGAATACCCATCTCTTTGGCTTGGTGCAAAAGTAACTGCTGTTTCTGAACATGAACTTTAAATCATAACAGGGCTGGAGAAATGGCAGAGTGGTTAAAGCACTTGCCTTGCAAGCACAAGGCCCTGAATTCAATTTCTCACACCACGTAAAGCGGGGCATGGTGGCGCATGCCTGTAATCCTAGCACTTTGGAGGCTGAGACAGGAGGAATGCAGTGAGTCCAAGGCCAGCCTGGTTACAAAGTGAGTGCAGGACCAGCCTGGACTGCAGAACGAGGCCCTGTCTCAAAAAAAATCTTAAGTAGGCTCAAACACATCTTTATTAATCAAAATAGGGACTATTACAATCAACACATTTTTGCCAATGAGAATTAAGTTTGTTTATTCCTGTAGCACAAAAACCCATGCTCTGGGATTCACAAACTTAGAAAGCATTTCCCACATCCTGCTGACAGTGGAAGTGTTCCCTACACAAAGTCATTGAGATGGGTGAAGGGGTAGTAGGTGGCAAGAGGTGAAGTGAGTATGATGGAGGAGAAGAACTTCACAGCCCAACTGGTTCAACTTTTGAAGCACTGGCTGTGATGCAGGTGGTCAGGTGTTGTCACGGCGAATTGGGCTCTTTCTGCTGGCCAATGCAGGCTGCACACAATGCAGCGCTATCACATCTGACTGATTTGCAAAGTATACCTCTTCAAAGTAAAAATTTCATCTATATTCTGAAAGCTGTAGTGGATCAGACTGACAGCAGACCACCAGATAGTGACGATGACTGCTTTTTGGTGCAAGTTTGGCTCTGAAATGTGCTTTGAGGCTTCTTAATGGTCCAACCACTGAGCTACTTGCTAGGTGCTGACTGTCATTTAAAATCTACTTTCTGTCACGCATCACAATCCAAGAAATAGCTCATTGCTGTTTCACAGAAGAAAAGATGTTTTTAAAAGATTTGGTCAGTTCATGAGGCACCCTCATATCAAGCTTGAAAACCTCTCCAATTTGCTTCAAATGCCAAACTCCCAGAGAATGGTGACAATGAGTTCTTCGGCAGCTTCTCATGCAGTTGTAAGATGATGAGCTTTCATGACAGTTCACATTTTGGCTGTTGTCAACACCAAACGGCCAGCTACTAAGCCCTTCATCTTCAAGGTGGCGTCTCCAAGTCCATCGGCAGTCCCTGGCCAAATGTATGCTGATGTTGCAAGTTGCCTCTGCCGCAGTTAAGTCTGAGACCTTGAGTTTAAGACAGATCTTAAACTCAAATAAGAAAACTACTTGAATTTGCTTTTTGCCGAACATAATTTCTATACTCTAAAATAAATATAAACAGCAAGTAACAAGTCATTAGCAAAAAACAGTGAGAAATGCACATTTAAATGTGTAACATACCACATTTAAGAATGTATTCCAGTATCAAATGGCATTATTTCAGCAATATAAAAATTACAAATACTTTTGTATCAACCTGCAAATATTATCAATGGAATGCCTGTTTTTAAAACAAAAGGAGACCTCTATTTGAATTAGGTTGTCCGCAATGATCAAGAACAACAGCAACTTAGGTTAAGTCACAAGTCACTGCTATTTCATTTAGAGGACATCATGAGTCATACTCGTCTCATAACTCTGTTAATACTTCATTGTTGAAAGTTCTCATTCATGCTTAACAGAGCTGGTGCTTTCTTGATGCAGTCTTTTTCTTTTTTGAGGTACTGAGGATTGAAAACTGGGCCCCCCACTGAGCCCCACCCTTTTTTTTATCATCCTGAAACAAAATCACACTAAGTTGTCCAGGCTGGCCTCAAACTGGCAATCCTTCTGCCTTGGCCCTCAGAGAAGTTGGGTCCAGGTGCACACTGCCACCCAGCTCCTAGGGTCCACTCCTCACATCAGGCACGCATCCCACTCAACACATATTTCCAAGAGCTTACTGTCTACCTGGCACTGTTTTTTTTAGATGCTCTGGACACATGGAAGGATGAGGGGTAGGGTCCCTGCTTGCCTACACGGGGGGAAAAGAGAGACAAGTGTTATGTGATTATTGCTAAGAGTAAAGAGAAACAGGGACATATGAAAAAATCTGTTGAGGATGGTATCATCAGGTTGCAATTTTAAATATACTGACTGTTAGGTAAGTTCTCTTAAAAAAAAAAAAAAAAAACAGTAACATGTGGACAAAGACCTGGAGGGTATGAAGGAAATTATCCCAGTGGACTGAGGCAGAGAGGGCTTTTCTAGGCAGATGGAGCAGCCAGGGCCAAGGACCTGCACTATAGTATAACCCAAAAGATCCAGGACTAACTAGCAAGGAGCCCAGGTGAGCTTACAGGGAGAGAGCAAGAAGCGAGAGGAGGATGAGGCACACAGCCGCAGACCCCGAACATCTGGCGTTTACTGACTGGAGCCAGTGCAAGGTTTTTGAGCAGACGAGTTTGGATAGATACAAGAAAACTGAAGTTAGCATTTCTTGGAGTGAATGCTGGGTGTCACAGAAGAAAGGACTGCAAGATTTTAATCTGAGCAACTGAAATAGTTACCATTAACTAAGGTGGAGAAAACTGGCTGGTTTAAGTCTGGGGAAGGGGCTGAAGGAATGGTAAAGCTGGTAAAGCTCTAGCCTCGTGAGTCAAGTCCCTGAGTTCAATATCCCAGCACCACGTAAAGCTGGATGCGATGGCGCATGACCGTAATCCTAGCGCCCAGGAGACTGAGGCAGGAGAATTGCCTTGAGTCCAAGGCTAGCTCGGGCTAATAAAGTCTAGGGGAGGATTGGCAGCTTAGTTCTGGACATGTTACTTGAAATGTCTTCTAAGATATGAAACTTGAAGATAGGCCTCGATGCATCGTAATCCCGCTGGCACTCTGGGGAGGCAGAGACAGGAGGATTTCAACTTTTGAGTGTAGTACGGACAATTTAGCAAGACATGCTCTCAATAAAAATGAGGTGGGTCTGTAGTTCAGCTGAAAGCCCTTGGCTAGATCTCTAGCACCATTGAAAAAAGACGAGGGGGTGGGGGGAGACAGGACGCAACTGGAGGAATGGCTCGGTGGTTAAGGTGCTTGCCTAGTACGAAGTACCCGAGTTCGATTCCCCAGCACCACATAAGCTTGGTGTGGTGGTGCACATCTGTCATCTCAGCACTCTGGAGACTGAGGCAGGAGGACTGTCATGAGTCCAAGGCCAGCCTGGTCTGGTCTCTTCAGGACCAGCCTGGGCTACCCAGCAAGACCCTGTCTCCAAAAGGGGGTGGGGGTGGGGGGGCCTGCATTGCCAAGGAGCAATAGCAAGTGAGCAGCTGGCCTTAGAAGTGTGGCATTCCAAAGAATGCCCACCCTAAAATTCTAAGTATAAGCATGCAGGAGGCATTTAGATATGTGACTGACAGTGACTGCTGAATAAAGGGCCCTTCCAATGTAAGAAGTCAAAGAGAAGAGAAGACCCAAGAAAGCAGGCCCAGAAAGAAGGGGCTCAAGGAGGAGAAGCAGCGCAGGATCACACCACCATGGAGGGGGAGGAAAACAATAGTCAAGGCCGCTGAGATGGTGAGTGGGACCTGACCCTGGAACTCATGGTGGAGAGACAAGCAGGGCAACAGGTCAAAGGAGCCATGTTTAAGAGAGAGATGGATATCTTGCCTCAAGTTTGATGTCTCTAATCAAGTGGGAAATGTACAGCTGCAAAATCATTTGGTACCGCTTGGCCAAAATCTCAAAAGAAAAGCAGTGGCAGCCATCACACTAGGAATGAGTTAAATGTTTTACCAAAATAGGCTAATTTTTAAGCTTCTCTTCTTCCTTTCAAGGATACTTTGTTACAGTTTGGATTTGGAATGTTCCCCAAAAGTACTGAGATGCTGTAGAATATTGATGTATTTCCTGTGCTGATAATAGGTGGAGCCTGGTCAGCAAGGGCTAGTCATTGAGCCAACACTGGGAAGGATGCACCCTAGCCCTACCCTTCCTCCTCTCTCGGCTTCCCGTTTGCCAACAGCTTCTTTCCAGGTAGGCCTCCTCCATTGACAATTGCCATGAATGGACTGGAACCTTTAGAAACTATGAGTGAAAACAAACTTGTGTTCCCTTAAGGTGAATGTTGAGTATAGTGTCCCAGAAACAAAAAAAGTCGTACTTCCCGCTTCTCTCTCAAAGCACTTAACACCCTATCTTCCTCACTCTGCTAGTAACTTTATTTGAAAAATATTCAAATGGTCCTTGGCATATGGTTCTGTACCCTTGCTACCAATGAACAAATTTCATCCCATAACTTTGCTGATAAAGGAAAAAGTGGCACATAAATCCCTTTAGTCTGCACAGCTAGTGCAACCATATATGCTAGAAACTCCTTACCCATGTTTTAGCAATGAACAATCTACATGTGTTGTCGTCATAGCTTAATCTCAAAAGATTTAACTAAGATTTCATATTTTGAAGAAGGCAAGAGATCGTAAAGCACAATCACTTTTTGGTGGGGGGGAGGAGTAGAGACAGGGAGGGTCTTGCTCTGTAGCTCAGGCTGGTCCTGAACTCAGGCAATCCACTCGGTCTCAACTTCCTGAGTGCTCGGATAACAGGCATGTGCCATGACACTCAGCTTTTCTGGTGCCAGGAAATCCAGGGCCTTACACTTGTTAGGCAAGTGCTTTAGCTGAGCTACACCCCTAGCCTACGGTCACATTTTAGTGTAAGCATTTAAACCATGCATTTCCCACACAACATAACTACATGAAGTATGCCAAGGAAATGGGGCCAGAGAAGTCATACACGCCTGTCACTTGGTGTCTCTTTATATGGATGACCACAGGAAGCCAGTGTAACCTTTGCATGTGAGCCACACCCCCAAAACAGGTCACTTTATTGTCTTCTCTGATACCTACACTTGATGCTTTTTTCTAAGCACTACTACTGTTCCACTCTGAATCTAGTAACTTCTAATTATGATGATCTGTAACATTAAGAGCAAAGGGTGCAGCTCAGATGTAAAGCACTTGCCTACAAATCCTAGGCTGGATCCCCAGCACCAGAAATACCAACAAAATTTACAGCATTAAAAGCAACAAAGATTTCAGGCTGAGTGAGGAGATACACACCGTGATCCTAGCACTCCATTTGGGAGGCTGCGGAAGGAAAGATAGCAAGTTCAAGTTCAGCCTGGGCTACATGGCAAGATTTTCTCAGTTGCCTAACCCCAAATGACCTCCAGCTGGTCTGTTTGTCCTATTATTAGTGAAATGCTGTTTTTTTTTTTTAAATAATTGCAGCACAGCTAGAATCCATCCTTTCCTCTACACCAGGAAGTTTCTCAAACACACACACACACTGCAGTATTGAAAGTGAGCAGAAGCCACACCATCACAATCCTGTTCTTCAGCTGCATCTCTGCCTTTTGCAGTACCATGTCTTGAGTTGCTCCTCTTTCACCTTCACTTTCCCTCCTGTTTTCTTAACCACTTAATGAAATTTTTACTCCTATTCCACCAAAACTGCCTTTGTCAGAACCCTCCAAGTAACCAAATCCAATGGCGAATTCACATCCTACCAGTGCTGCTCTCATCCTTTCTGGAGACGTTCTCCTCACCTGGCTCCTAAAAATGTCCCCTCTCAGCTCCCCCTCTTAACCTATGACCACTTTTCTATATTCTTTCCCAGCTAATTTTCCTCATCCAAGGCTCATTCTCCTTCTCTAGGAGATAGCATCAAAACTCAAGCTCTTAATCCAGTCTACAGAAATGTCCCACCCCTCCCCTAGCCCCAGCTCAAATTCCTATTTCTAATGTATCTTTTCCTGGGATTCCAGGCTTATACAACTGGTTAATCAACATTTATATGAACACCAAAAATCTCAATACAACCATTCTGTGGTATCACAGGTGTTGGTCCAGGGTTCATCCACCCCAAGCTGATGCATCAAAATCCAAGGATGCTCATGCCCCTTTTTGTGGTTTGGATCTGGAATGTCCCCCAAAAGCCTCATGTATTTGGATGTTACTGGTCATTAATGGAACCAGGTGCTGTTAGGAGATGGGGGTCTGGTCTGGAGGGGTGCAGTATAGGTGTGTGGTAGACTAGGATCTTAAACTTAGAAGAGGTGGAACACTGAGCCTGAAGCTGGAAGAGGTAGGTCACTGCGACAGGACCTAGAAGGGAATATGCTACTTCCCAAATCCCGTTCTTCTGGGACCTGGCTTTCTGTCTGCAATGCCATGAGGGGCTGCCTCCATCTCTGGGCCTGCCATATGCTTCCACTATTACTGGCCATCCTTGAACAGACTGATTTTCTAAAACTGTGAGCTAAAACAAACTTTTCCTCCCCTAATTTGTGCGTATCACAGTGATGAAAAAGTGTAAGATAGAAACTGGTATGACAGAAGTGGGGTCATTGCTGTGACTTTATCTGGCCATATGGTTCGGAAGCCTTTGGAACTAGTTTGCAGGAGGAGTTTGAAAAGGCTTGAGGATATTGGCTCGAGAAGCCTTGGAGTGCTCTGAGCTGTTAATGGAAAATTATGGTCAGAGCTCAGAAGACCAGAATATTTATACAAGTATGGATTGGAAAGGCTAGGCTCAAGAAGTTTCAGATGGTAAGGAGGACGGTATTGGCAAGTGGTCTTAAATCCACGTGTGTGGGGCTGGAGGAATGGCACAGTGGTTAAATCACTTGCCTAGCAAGCACACAGACATGAGTTTGATTCTCCAGCACAACATAAACTGGACATGGTAGCGCTTGTCTGTAATCCCCCCAGCCCTCGGGAAGCTGAGGCAGAGGAGGATTGCCATGAGTCCAAGGCCAGGTTGGGCTATAAAGCAAGACCCTGTCTCAAAAAAAAAAAAAAAAAAAAAAAAAAAAAAAAAAAAAAAAAAAAAAAAAAAAAAAAAAATCCATGTGTGCTATGCTCTGACAAGAGTTTGCAGGCATTTTACCCTTGCCCAGAGACATTGCCCGAGATTAAGAGCTGCAGACTACTTAATCTGGTGGAGTAAATCTCTAGGCAGCTGGATGTCCAGGCTGTTAGTTGGGCACTGTTTGCCATTTTCAGCCAACTCTATGCCAAAATGAAGGAGAAAATGGCGGAGAAAACAGACATAAAAAGCTTGCAGTCTAGAGTGAAAAATCACACGGTTGTTAAGAGGTCAGCATTAAAAAAGCCAGGTATTTGGAATTAGGACTACAAACATTAGGCCTAGGTATCTTAGCGACATCCATGTAGTGAGAGGTTTATAAGCTTACAGAATTCATGGAAACTTACAAATTTTCGAGAAAGGCCTTGGAAGCCAGGCAGTGCCCTTGGGGAGGAGAGTGCATGAAGTTGTGAAGGAGATGCCCAAGGTGTGGTGGAGACTCTGAAAAATTGGAGAAGCCAAGAACAGGAATCGTCAGCTGAAAAAAGCTGCAGGACATGAGCAGATTCAGTCCAAAGGAAAGAAAAGAGAGGCTGCAGCCAGCAGCAATGCTGAATCCCACTTTGGAGTTCACACCCTACCAGTTTCCTGTTTACCCTGGGTGCTGGATACAGAGCTACAGGATTTAACCCTTGCCCTGCTGAGTTTAGAACGTTTGTCCAATTGCCTTCTATCCTCCTATTCTTCCTTTTTGAAATGGGAATAGTTACTCTGTGTCACTGTATGTTGGAGGTATTTTTCCTTTCTTTGATTTTCAAAGGAGCTCATAGTTGAGAGTTTGCCTTGGATCTCAGAGGCGACTCTGGCAACTCTTAGTGAAGGACTAAATGCATTTTGTATGAGGCATACACGAGTCTTCAGGGCCCTGAAGAGGAATGTTGTGTTTTGGACCTAAAATATCCCCCAAACGTCTCATCTACTTGGCTGTTATAGATTATCTATGGAACAATTTGCTGTCAGGAGATAGAGCCTAATTTGGAGGGTGGATCATAGATGTGTAGTGGATCAGGGGCTTAAACCCAAGGGATGGAACACTTCTATGTGGATCACCAAGACAGGACCTAGAAGCATATACTACTTACTTCCACCCTCCCTTCTGGAACTTGGCTTCCTGTCTGCCATGAGGAGGTACCTTTGCCACGTGCTTCTATCACTGCCAGCTGCCCATGATAGTCTATAACCTTCTGAAGCTGTGAGCTTAATAAACATTGCCTCCTCTAATTTGTATATGCAGGTACTGTGTCACAGAGACAAAGTAGCTAAGGCACCACCACTTAATCCTTATCTCTAGACTACTTACACTATAATGTAAATGCTACACAGTTACACAGTATTATTTAGGAAATTGAAAAATTTTGCACATCTTAAGTGAAGATGCAAATATTTTTCTAAACATTGAATCCACAGAGGGTGGGCCACTGGATATGGAAGAGAACCTCCATAATGTAATCACCGCTTTCTTTCTAAAACTGATATCCTGTTTTTCCAAATCTCAGTCAATATTCAGTTGTTCTGTTATTTTCCTAGTATGTCTAATTGGTTCCACTGTCACAATATACCACGATTCAACAATGAACACCACAACATCTCATGCCTGGAAGACTCCCAACAGCTGGACCAGTCTTCCCTGTTATTATGTTTGCCACTCCTCTCACCTGCCAAACACAACTCTTAGACCACACAGCAGCTAAACTGATCTCTTAAAAATGTACATCATTATCGCATCATGCTTTGGTTTGAAACTCTTCCATTCTTAAAATAATCCAGAGAAAATTGCAGAAAAACAAGATTAACCAGATGAGAATAATTAATAACAAAACAGTGGATACAGAAGGTGTCAGCACACTACTCTTCACTTTCGGCAAACTTGGGAATTTCTGGAAAAGATCTTGTTTTTCAGAGCCATGGCTTTTAAGACAAAAATCTGCATTTCCTGCCATAGCCAAACATGGCAGTATGCAACCTCTAGCCAACCCCACCCCCTTACCTCTCCTCCGCTCCGGCCCACCTTTCTCTCTGCAGTCATGCTGCCTTCCTTTTAGTCTTCCAAACCACAACACATGCCCAGGGCTTCTACAACTGCTGCTCCCTCTACCTTGAGCGCGCCTTCTCTTCTCTCTCCCCTAAGTCAGAAAGGCATATACTCCTTCAACTCACACTCCTGCAACTTTTATTCAGGTCTAAATGACCCTTGTCAGGGCTGGGGACATGGCTCAGTGGCAGAGGACTTGCCTAGGATTTGTGATGCCGTGGATTCCATACCTGGCACCACCAAAACAATATACAAGTAAGTAAAACTGCCTTCCTTGCACCATTTATCACTAACAAAAATCATGTATTCGCTGTCCATATCCCTTATCAGAATGAAACTCCACAAAAGGACATGCTTAGGTCTTTTTACCACTGAATCACCAGAATTTTTAACAGTGCAAATATATGATGTGTTCTATATGTTCTAATCAATTTTGTAAATTAATGAACGTGGTATCGCTACAGGTATACAAAACAGCAAGAAAAACCTTTTGGATTGTGTGTTCAATGATTTCACAAAGGGTAATCAATCTGTTCCCACAATGAATAATATTACAGTATTAGAATACTTGCTAATAAAAGTTAGTATTATCAAAAGAACTTACTGGTGTGAGCTGTTGAGAATTTAACAGCTGCTGAAACTGTTGCTGATGAATAAGAATTTGTCTCTGCTGGTCAGAAAGTAATCCTAGTCCTGAGGCACTGAAAAAATGATGAAAATTCTTACTTTTTAGATTATACTTCTTTTAAGATTATACTTCTTTTTAATGTCCTTGAAAAGTAAATGAAAAACAAGTTTTTAATATTAACATAACTTATGTATAAATTCTTTTATACAGATAAATGAGAACTCAGATTGTCATGAAGTCTGCTGTTTTTATTATAAATGAAGCAGGAGAAAACTTCTTTGACATAAAAATTTACTGTGTTTATAACACATGTAAGCTGAATAATCTGGTTTTGAATTTTTAAGGATAACTGAAAGTTGGGTGTGATGCTATGTGCCTGTAATCTCAGCACTTGGGAGGCAGAGGCCAGCCCAGTGTGGATTATGTACTCAGTACATGACCAGCCTGGACTACACAGCAAGACCTTGTCTCAAAAGGAAGGAAAAAACAAAACCCCCCAATAACCTATGCTAAAAAACACGTATTTAAGACAAAGAATCCAACATACCTCCTATCTGATGCAGCCTTTTTTAAAGGCCAATACAATTAAGCACCAATGTAAAGCCAGGAGAAATAGCTTAATAGTATCCACTGTGCGTTTAAAATTTTTACCCAAAAGTATGTCCTTTTTAAAATCAAATATCCATATACAATTCTATTTACAACAAAATCAGAGTGTTTCACTTCGTTGAAATTCATTGTAATAATTTACCATTCATCTTTTATCTTTCATAAAGCTTTAATTAGAAAGTTAAGGCTGGGGCTGTAGCTTAGCAGTTAAAGCATTTGCCTACCAAGTTCAAGGCCCTGGGTTTGATTCCCCAGCACCACCTACGCAGGGCAAAGGGGCCCACACTTGTAATCCTAGGAGTTGGGAGGATGTGGCCAGAGTATTTCCAAGAGTTCAAGGCCAGCCCAGGCTCCACAGTGAATTTAGGACCAGCCTGGAGTACAGAGCAAGACCCTGTCTCAAAAAAGGGGGGTGGGGTGGGAGGTGGCGCCTGGTGGAGTCTCACAAGTTCAAGCCCAGCCTGAGCAGCTTGTAAGAACTTACATCAAACAATAGAAAAAGGGACTGAGGATATAGCTCAGAGTAAAAGTCCTATGTTCAATCCTCAGTACTGCAACCCCTGTTGTGCCAAACAAAAAATTACAGTGCTGAATTCTGTTAATATGTTGTTCAATTTTTCACAGCTAATATAAACACCATTAGAATATCTGATTTGTGATATATAAATGCAATGTACAAGGAATAAGAAAAACATTTAAAAACAGACATCACAGATTAAGACTGAAAATTTCAGTAAGTATTTAGTGTTATTTGTGATACTGGGGATTGAGACCAGGGCATCCGCACTGGGCTACCTACTCAAGCCATTTTTATTTTTGATTTTGAGATAGGGCAATGCTACATTGCCAGGGCTAGGCTCAAACCTGCAAATGCTTCTGCTTCAGCCTCCCAGAAGGCTAGTATTATAGGCTTGACCCACGGAGCCTGGAGCAGCACAGAATATATTTAGAAGTTACTAGGAACATTTAACTTTGTTTTAATTAGAATTACGTAAGTTTCAAAAGCATGTTCTGGGTAACATATACTACATAAGTTTCAAAAGCATGTTCTGGGTAACATATACTAATTTGAATATTTTGGTACTTCTTAAACACTAAAAATCCCAAAGTGAAGCGTGATAATCCTGAAAATATGTAGCACAACCCCACCCAATCTATTTGTGTCAGTCAGTTTCTTACCTGTTAGTCAGTGTGGCTGGCATCGGATGTGTTGCATTCGGTGGTACCGTTGTGTGGGTAAGGGGGGTGGGGTTCTGGGATATTGTGGCAGGGGTTTGAATAACCCCATTTAAAGCTCCCACAATGCCGTTAATTGCCAGTTGGTTACCTGGCAAAGCTCCAATTATTCCACTCACTGCAGAAGGGGCAGGAATGGTGGATGTTACAGTCTGCATTCCACTAGCTAGTGCTCCCACTGTCACACCATTGACCTGCTGAACTCCACTAACTCCTGAGCCTTGTTGAGCTGGACTCTGCCCAGCAGGGGGTGGAGTAGAAAGAGCTGATGAACTGCTGGTGCTTTGTCCACTGGAAGTTAAATCCTGATGCAAGAAAGAATAGAAAAGTTGTAAAAAAGCACAGCAACAAAACTGTTTAATATCTGAGCCACTTAATGTACTACATTATTGTTCAGTACAAATGAATATAATCACACAAAATTACCTGATTTAATACAGGAAGAGAATTATCAGGTAAAAAACTATTTCCTATATGAGGGCTCTTACTGCTGCTGTTCAAAGAATCAGTAGTAGGAGCTAGATTTAAACAGAAAAGAGAAAAATAACCTTATTTATCTTGTTAAATTTCACCACATGTAAGATTAAAGACAACACTTAAAACAACTATTTTAAGTCCTACTACTCCTAAGACTACTTTAAATAGAAAAAAATCTTATTTCTATTGAATACTGTAAGTCAATAATGAGATTATTTGAATGTGTTCAAATTTTACCACTAAACTTCATACAGAGCAAATTTAAGTCACTTAACAGGATTCTCTATGTCCTTCAAAAATAACATCAATTCTTTTCTACACCTTCATGTCACTAGTGACTAGTTATTACATACATTATACAAATGACATTGAAAAATCTCTTCCACTTTCCTTAGGTACAAAGTAAATATTTCTATACTCACCAGCCTGTGCTGAAAACGCATGTACTTGATGAGACGGACTAGGATTTGTTGTTATTGTTGGAAAAGGCACTGAAAGCTGTGCATTCAATAACTGAAGACGTTCCTTCCTGGCGGTCAAATTCTTAATTTGTTCCTCTAATCTTCGATTTTCTACTTGAAGTTGATGTAATGACTTCAGCATTCCTAAAACTAGCAACCATTTTGGTGTTTTTTAATAAAGACAATTCTACAGCCATGACTATTTTACTGACACAATGCCAATAATTTTTAGAAATAAGTCAAAATATGAAACTTTATGCTTATGTGCCTACAAATCAAAATGTTATAGACAGTTATTCTTGAATGTAGCACATGGAAATTTTGTTATATACACAAAAGATTTATTTCCATTTTCAAAAAATATTTAATCTTTGAAAAATATTTAATCTTCCTCAAAAAAGCCTAATTAAATATTTTAAATCCCTGCTATGATTTTTCAATAAGGGCTTACAATAGGAAAGACACACGTCAATATCCTCTACCACAGTCAAAAGCACAATTTTGTTTCTTGATTAAACCATGCATGCATTCCAGGGCTGGACAGCTGAAGGCTTAGCAGAAGAGTGCTTGTTTAATATATGCAAGGTTCTGGGTTTGATCTCTAGTACAGCGAAAAACAAAAATAACAAAACAAAACAAAAAAACCACAGAAGAAAAAAAAAAAAAGCTCAAACCTAAGCATGTTACCAGATAACCTGACCCTGCAGGAAGCATCTGATCCCCACTGCTCAGTATGTTGCTACACAGATTTCCCAGCAGGGAGCGCTGTCTGTGCACCCCGTCGCCTCTTTCTTCCCGGAAACAGACACACCTATCTGTAAAAGGCTGGCTTTCTGTGTCGTCCCTTCACCTAGACACTGCCAGTTTCCTCCAAAACTTGGACGTCCTAACACACAACATCCACATGTTGGATGACAGGCATTTTTAAAAACCTACATATTAAAAATCTGTATTTATCAAACTTGATGTTAGGCCTTTTAAGAGACAACTCAGCTAGTACAGACACATGGTCACTTCCCAAGGATTTAACTTTTACCTGCCTCTTCAAAATACCAAAGAAATTCTTAGTGCGCCCAAATAAGATGCAGAAAGACTAAGCTAAACCTGTCCTCCAGCTATCATGTTTAAAGGATTACCCCAGCAGGAATTTCCTCAAAATTAGCATTTGCTGCTGGTCACCATTCATAAAAACACCAATTTATGGCACTTGGCTTGGTAACAATTAAAAAAAAAAAAGCTTTGTTTTCATAAAACAGAACAGTGGAAATTTATACCCTAAAATGAAAACTACCTATCTTTCTCTCCCCAAAATGTATGATTAAAACCACATCACCTTGAGCTGACTGTCATGTTTTAACTTTGCTTTTCTGGCATTTTTCATCCATGGCCCTACAACTTTAAAGGTGATAAGTACGTATCTACCATATATATACCATGTAGTATAATCTAATAAATACAATAGATATTAACTACATACATAACAGTAGCTATTTCTCTTCTGAATTGTAAAATCAAAAAAGACATAAATAGAAACCATTGAACTCAAAGTGTGTTACAGGAGCCAGGCAGAGTTCGTTTCTCATATCATTTCATTCTCCCAATAACGCTATGATACAGATAGGCTATAAATAGAGTAAAGAACTTTAAGAAATACACCCATGATAATATTGTTAATAACAGTTAAAAACAAAGGATTCTAATCAAAGCAATGACGCTGTACAATTGCTTACACTAAACTGTTAGATTATATTTTAGTACATTATACAAAATACGTATCTTAATTTCATCACTATTTTGGATCAGAAGTGACACTGGCATTCATCTATGCAGCCTATATTTAAAGACAACAAATGAATACTTACTGTCACTAGGAGTACCCTGTTCTAACAAAAACTGCTGTCCTTCACTCCATTGCCTCTCCAAAAGCTGTTCTATACTGGCTGCTACTGGAGGCAGATTTTCCAAATTGCTATTGCCTGGTTGATCATAGCGAATCTGTAAGCTGCTTACAGGGGATCTGTTGAAAACATGAATTCAAAAGTTTAAAAGAAGGGGAATACTTTTAAGGAGATCATTAGAGCTTCTTACCTTATTCTAACCTTTATTTCCTGGACAAGTTTTCTAATACTAGGTGGCCCATGCCAAAAATACCAGGCTCCTGGATTTATAAAACCATAAACTACATTAAAATTGGATAATTATCATCCATTCTCCCTGAATTATTATAAAAATCAAGCGAATAGCTGATCATATGAAATAATTAAAAACCACTAGGAAATACAAGCATACCAACAACAATTCTGCAAAAGATTTGGTATAGTTTTATAAAATGAAGGGGGAAAGACAGGATTACGTGGACTTTAAAATGTCGAAAACAGGAGCTGGAGGAATGGCTCAGTGGTTAAAGGGCTTGCCAATAAGCGCTAAGGACCTGAGTTTAATCCCCCAGCACCACAGAAGTGGGGGGTGGGGTGCACGCCTCCACTCCCAGCACTCTGGAGCCTGAGGCAGGAGGATAGCTCTAAGTCGAAGGCCAGCCTGGGCTACATACATACTGAGTTCAGAACCAG
The DNA here is from genome assembly GCA_004027205.1 of Ctenodactylus gundi. NCBI lineage: Eukaryota > Metazoa > Chordata > Mammalia > Rodentia > Ctenodactylidae > Ctenodactylus > Ctenodactylus gundi. The sequence goes on from PVKB01001601.1 coordinate 246,804, forward strand.
CCTGTACTACAGCCCCTGTCTCAAAATACATACATACATACATACATACATACATGATAAAACAGTGTAACCATTATGCCTTAATATACCTGATATCAGAGTAAGATCTTAAAATTGTCCTCTACTATAGAGGACACTTGATCTTACAAATGACAAAATCTCAACGATAGCCTATCCAAAAGAAGCATATTACTTGTATTAGGATGGACATATGCTTTCTTATCCACATTGTCCAAATGGGGTCCTTTTTTGCTCACTATCCTTCATTTTTATTATATCATTACAGGGTTTTTTGAATTTCTGAAATGTTTTTACGTAATCATCTCATATGATCTTTACCACAACCTAATAGGAAGTAAAAAACTGGATGTGGACCTCATTTTCAGATAAGAGAGTAAGATTGGGATTTAGTGACCTGTCCAAAGACACATTGCTAATAAATGACAATAGCAACTCAAGTCAAATGTGTTCCTCAATAAAAACCTATTAAGATGCTCAACAAACAGTGCTTCCTATTCGTATGTACAGGCTGGAGGAACAGTGGTTAGAACACTTGCCTAGGAAGTACAAAGCCCTGAGGTTGATTTTCTTCTATCGCATAAACCAGGCATGGCTAAGTATTCAGCACTCAGCTGAGGAGTTTGAGGCCAGTCTGGGCTACCACAGTGAGACTGGGGCGAGCCTGGACTGCAGAGTAAGGCTCTGTTTCAAAAAAAAAAAAAAAAAAAAAAAAAAAAAAATCCATGTTCAAACTGTATGCTACATATAGTTTGGCCATCCTCTCCAAATACTCTATTATGCTAGGAAAATTCAGTACACTACCTATCAGATTGACTTAAAGATTAACAAAGCTGAAAAATGTTTAAAAAATTAAGCCAATTAAACCCAATATTCTGCATAACAGGTACTAATAAACTTTGTAAAATTTAAGTTTCCTAAAATTAAAACAGTAGTCATAGCCGAGTATGGCTATATTACATCTGTAATCCAGCCCAGCCAACTTATGAGCCGTCTCAAAATAAAAAACGTGTGTTTGTCTGTCTGTCTGCTTATTTATTCATATTTTGTGAGGCAGTCTCACTCTGTAGCCCAGACTGGCCTTTAAGAACTCATGACAATCCTCCTGCCGTGGCCTCCCAAGTGCTAGGATTCCAGGTATGAGCTTACGTGGTGCTAGGAAATCAAACCCAAGGCATTGGGCGTGATAGGCAAGCACTTTAGCAGAATTAAAAAATTTAAAAGGGCTGTGTACAAAGGCCCTAGGCATAGTCTCTAGTACTGGTGAACAAAAAATCTAAACAAAGTAACAGAAGGAATTTTAAACAATTTCTGGGCAACCTGTGTAATATTTCATGTTTAACGGGGGAATAAGAATGTTTTCCCACTAATAACACAACAAAGGCTAGGGGAGGTGGTGCACACCTGTAATCCCAGCAGGTGGGGAGGCTGAGGAAGGAGGATTGTCATGAGTTCAACAACCGCCTGAGGTATATAGTGAGTTCAGGGCCAGTCTGGACTATGTACTGAGACAAAAGGAGGAGTCTGGCTGGGTCAGGAGGATCTAAAATGTGAGCTCAGCCTGGGTAACTTAAACAAGATTCTGTCTCAAAAATTTAAAAATGGACTGGAAGACAAGACGGGTGGCTCAGGCCTGTAATTCCAGCACTCTGGGAAGATGAAGCAGGAGGCACATCAGGTTGGAGCCCAACCTAGGCAACTCAGCAATGAAGTGAAACCTTGCCTCAAAGTAAAATTAAAAACAGCCTGGGGAAGGGCAGAGAAATAGCGCAGCAGCTAAAGCACCTGCGTAGCAAAAATCAAAACTCTGTGTTAACTCTGTGTTCCATTCCCAGTACCACATAAAGCAGGGTATGGTGGCACACCTCTTATGGACACTAAGACAGGAGGATTGCTGTGAGTCCAGGCTACTAAATGAGTTTAGGACGAGCCTGGGCTACAGAGTGGCGCGCTCTCTCGCTCTCTCTCTCCCTTGCTCAAAAAAAAAGTCTGGGAAAAATAAATTTCCATTCTTTAATTCTATACAATGTCTGTTTCCTCGCGTTCCTTTGCTGTGCTTTTTAACTCTGTAGTCTCATTTGCATGTTTTGCTGCGATTTCTTGTGCAGCTGGAGTTCTGTTCATAAAGTTCTCTCCTGTTCCATGCCCTTCTTAGGGTTCTACCTACTTTATCTTACAGCAAGTTCAGTGCTTCTGTCTTGATGCCTGGATCTTTCATCCATTTTGATTAAATTTTAGTATAGGGTGCAAGATAGGGGCCTAGGTTAATTCTTCTGACGGTGTATAACCAGTTTTTCCAGCATCATTTGTTAAAGAAGCTGTCCTTTCTCCAGTGAAAGCTTTGACCTCTTTGTCACAGATCAGATGGTTGAGGGATAGCTCCTCAGGGGACAGAGGAATAATAACTGGAATATTAAAGAACTCAAAAAAGGGAAAATCCCCCAAATAAAAGATCCAATCGATTAATGATCAACTAAAATCAAAAGACACTTTTCAAAAGAAGAAGTACAAACGGTCAATTAGTACATGGAAAAATGTTCGACACCACAGGCCATCAGAGAAATGCTGGGGTATATGTTATCTTACTCCAACAAGAATGGCTATTAGTAAGTCAAAATACAAATGTTGGCAGGAACAGGAGGGAAAAGGAAGGCTTCTCCACTTTTGGTGGGACAGTAAACTTAGTATAACCAACCATTACAGACACCAATATGGAGATTTCTTCTGAAAACAGAAATCTCATTAGATCCAGCTACATCTCTTTCGGGCATATTTACAAATGAGCCGGAGGGACTGGAGGAATAGCTCAGCGGTTAAAGCACTTGCCTAGCAAGTGCTAAGCCAAGCGCTAAGTATCCGAGTTCGATTCCCCAGTACCCCATAAACCGGGTGTGGCAATGCATGCCTACAGGAGGCTGCGACAGGAGGATTGCCTTGAGTCCAAGACCAGCCTGGGCTCCACAGTGAGTTCAAGACCAGCCTGGGCTACAGAGTGAAACCCTGTCTCAAAAAAGAGAGAGCTAGAGACCCAGACACACTCAGTACAGAGATGCATGTGTAACCATGTTTATACCAACAAAACTCCCAAAAGGTGAATTCTGGAACAGCCTACATATCCATCAGCAGATGAATGGCTGAAGAAAATGTGGTAAACATATGCAATGGACTAGACTTGAAGCATTACTAAGAAAATTGGTACACCTAAGACTGTAATGTTCAATGAAATAAAACAAAACACAAAAGGTCAATTATTGCATGGTATCTCTTAAGTAAGCCAAATATAAATAACTATAAGAGCATAATGTAAGAGAAAATAGTAAAATAAGACTTCTCAGAGAAGGAAAGGAGATTTGAGGATGAAGAAAAGGGGTGGGGGAGAAGGAGATCAAAGGCGATAGATATGGTACCAAGATGTATGTAATCAATCTATAAATGAATGTGTAGTGCAAACATACGTATTTTTTAAAAGGAAGGAGAATGGGGGAGTGGGGTGGAGGGTAATAGCTCAGTGGCTAAATCGCTGCAAGGTCCCAAGTTCAATATACCAGCACCACACAATAGTTGGGCCATAGTGGCACACACCCATAATTCTAGCACTTGGGAGGCTGAGGCAGGGGGATTACTGTTAGAGGTTTGATACCAGCTTGGAATACAGAGCGAGACCTTCTCTCAAGGGAAAAAGGGAAGAAACAGAATGGGGATGCAATGATACAATTTTTATCATTTTATACTACAGATTCCTGATTTTCAGAGAAGGAATATTCAATCTTCTGCACAGGTCAATCAGGAAAAAACACTACTTTTAATTCACCCAGGAATTATACAGGAAAAGGGTACTACTATAGATGTACGACCATAGAAAAAAAATTTTAAAGTATGAGAAGACAGTGGGGTTGCTGGCAGTTAGGGATACAGAGTCCCCCAGAAATGAAGAATATGCTGGAAAGTAGGATTATAGAAAAGGCAGCTGGCTGTAACTCTATAGCTGACCACTCTCCAGAGCTTAGTTAAAAGACAATAGAGAGAAAGATCTTTAAGGGAGCAGGAGCTTAAGAGGAGAGATGGGCTGGAGGAATGGTTCAGAGGTTAAGGTGCAAAGCCCTGTGTTCTATTCCCAGCACCAGATAAACCAGGTGTGGCGGTGCACACCTGTAATCCCAGCACTCAGGAGGCTGAGGCAGGAGGACTGCCTTGAGTACAAAGCCAGCCTGGGTGGAGAAGAAGACGGAGAACAACAAGAAAATGAACAAGAACAAGAACCACCACCAGCAGCAGCAGCAGCAGCAGCAGCAGCAGCAGCAGCAGCGAAGCTAGGAACCAGCCTTCACAACCAAGGTGCTGAGTACAGGACAGCTCCTTACCCAGCTACACTATAAAACCCCCTACAGAGGAGCCACTAGGGCAACCCACATTTCGGGGTTCCCCTTCTGAGTAGCAGAAGCTTTACCCTCCTCCTATCCTTTTCCTCTTCTATCTCTTTCCCAACAAAGTGTTCTCTTCACAACCTGCCTCTCAACTTCCAAGACTTATTCTTCCAGCCTGTGGAGACAAGAACTCGGCGTGGAGGACTGTTGGAATTGGGGCCTGACACCCCAACTACTAGCAGGTACAGGACTAATACCTATAATAATGAAAATGCCCCTTAACAGATATTCCTCAACTGTACCAGCAATACAGATATATGAATATTCATTTGTCACCATGTAACTGTTAATTTTAATAGAATTTTCCCACACATGAAACAAAAATCCTAGAATGAATTTTTTTCCCTCTTCCTCCTCATTCTCACTCAATCCAATGTTTGAGGCAAAGTTTGCAAAACTGGGAAAAACCATCTTCAAAAAGGTATATATCTATACGAAGGTACAGACATAAAAAAACTAGAATAAAATTAGTAATAAGACGGCTATCACCAAAGTTCCAGTCTCATCTATAACCTGAGACACTATTTCACACCACCACTGCCTCCATTTAGAGGGAACACACAGTTCCATAACCTTACATTATTCATAAGCTAAATACCAATAAACGGCACCTGAATGTTTAATAGCTATAACTTCACAAAGCAAGTAATACATCTGCTGCACTCTGAGTCAAATAATCAAAGACTTGATGGATTTTAAAGACCTATCATAAGAGATCCACTTGCCAATATAGGACTTAGAGACTAAAGATAAGTGCATTGCTGACACCAGAGCTAAGAGTGTGGCACAAAGTAGAAAGCCTTGAGTCTGTAGGTTAAAGAGATTCTTTACAACTATTTTATAACCAAATGCACCCATATTAATAACTAATATAAACAGTGGCTACACATACAAATGATTAAAAGAGTTCAGGGGATGGAGGAATGCTTGCCTTTTAAGTCCAAGGCCCTAAGTACAATTCCTCACCACCACATAAGGCTAGGCGTGGTGGTATACACACTAGGGAAGCTGTAACAAGCAGACTGTCCACAGTCTATAGGCAGCCTGGGCTATACCAGTGAGTTCAGACCAGCCTGGGCTACAGAAGGAGACTCTGTCTCAGAAAGAGAGAGAGAGAGAGAGAGAGAGAGAGAGAGAGAGAGAGAGAGAGAGAAACAAGAGTTCAAATTGATTTGAAACCCCAGGTATTCCTTTTAGCTTAACTATACAATCATATTTAAATTCATATTGAAGTTTATTTCACTGTTTAGACATGCTTCTTATCTACAGAATTCTTTCACAGCCTCACAAATATTCACTCTACTAACAGGATAAAGTTTCCAAATCTCCAAGTACTTCCTTTGCAGATAATCTGCAATGTAAATACTGCTTACCTTGGTGAGAGACTTCCTCTGGGTGAGCTTCCTCTGCCCAGGAGGCTGCGGCTATTGTCTCCAAGATCTTGATCTGCAGTGTAAATGTTTCAGAGCTGATAAAGTAACTCTCTCACTAGATAAGAAGTCTCAAACTCTTGCCTTGATTTTTCCTAAAACATATCCTAAGTCTTTACCACTGTATTTCCAGTTACTATGAAGCAGACGACCTAGCATGCTGTTAGTTGAAAACTGCCGAACTGTGGCATGTAAAGTGTTGCTCCTACATGTTTTTGTGGCTGTAGAAGGCCATGGATTATGTTCTGTTCTTTTATTCCTTTCAATTTTTTACAACACAGAAGTGTGGTTTAAATTTGCAGTACCCACCCCTCAGCCACTTTTAATTTCTACGGTTAAAGTAATGAATCGCAGCTGTGGACAGCTAATCTGTATGCTTATCACAGCAAATCCTTAAGCTTTGTATTTTTTAACACTTTGCATTCCAATGCAGAGCCTTAAAAGAATAATAAAATTCTTACATGAATCTTCACACCAGGACTAAAATTATACAACACACTAAATTTCCAAACTGACAAAAAATTCAGAAATCAGAAATTTAGAAGGAAAAAAACGTAATCCTTTTAATACTCTTTAGGTATTATAGAGCGAGTGCTTGAAAAGTAACTTGTATTTCTGGTTCAGTTAGCTCCTTATAAAATCACCCCACCTATCTGGCCTCTTTCAAGGTTGTTCTCTTACTCTCAGTCAGGTAACCTATGACCCTTGAAGGGTAAAGACATGACTGATTCATTCTTGGTAAACCCCTAAGCCCCATTCCCTTCCCCCAAACAGGCCCTACTACTTGGACACGTCAACAAATCCTTAAGGGTGGAATGAAAGGAAGCCAATCCAGTGGCTCATTACAACAGCACAAGGGACAAATGCTACAAAATGTCAACTGGTAGAAATGCACAGGATTACTAAATACTGCAGAAATTCTGTAACAGGATATTTAAAAAAAACAACTTTGTATAACGCAATTTCATGAATTACACGAGTAAAGGTTTAGGCTCTTCACAGAACAGCCCAGAGTCTGCCACTTTCATTGCACAGATGGGAGAATGGACACTCTAACCACAAAGTCACAGAGAGACTGTTGTGTTCCTGCTTGCTCTCTGGCACTACTTACACATTTACATTTCATACAGTAAAAAATGAAGTATAACACTAGCATGGTGTACTATTTACTTCTAATTTTTTGATTTTAAAACAAGAATGGGGCAGTGATCCTCTACTAACTGTACTCTTTAATTTTTTCAGAGAAAATGAACCAAAGAAAAAATATTACATTGGGAAGAGAATTTTAGCATTTAACTCTTGAAACCTTACCTGTTTGATTGTTTTCAGACTGAGCTATGAGGGCTGCCACTGATGGATTTGGATTTAATCTGTTGCCATACATATGAGATGGTGCCTGACTGATAGAAGGTCCAGATAGGGTATTTGCCTAAATGAAAAGAAGTATAGTGGTACATGAATTATATCTGAAAATATCTTCTAAATTATATCCTAATGATTTTCCTCTTAATGGACTTGGTAACTGTTCTCTCCAACCTTAGAATATTGGCAGAAAACTGACTTTCTAAAAAGTAAATACTATTTTTTTCTTCTGTTACCATTCCAGTATGCCTTGTCTTTTTTGGGGGGAGAGGGGTTGGGAGAGCAGCATCTCACTCTGTGGTTTTAAACTTATGGCAATCCTCCGGACTCAGCCTCCTGAGTGCTCAGATTACAGGTGTGAGCCCATTACTCCTGGCCCATTGATGTGGTACTTGGAAATCAAATCCAGGACCTTGTGCTCGCTCCGTTCGTAAGATATAACCCCTAGCTCCAACATGTCAATTTTGAAAACTTCACTACACATGAGAGATAGATAAAAAAAAAAAGGACTGGCAAATATAAAATACCTAGTCAACACTAACATCCAGTGGTATAGTAACCACATGAACATATGACTACTTTGTTTTATTAGGTCATTTATAAAATAAGAGGGGTAGACAAAAGATGCCTAACAAATGCTTTAGTCCCTTATGTTACAAGCTGGCTAAAGAGATCAAAAGGCCCAACTTCTAATATATTTTTTAACATTTTAACTTGGAACCATATCTCCATTGCTTAACTATGTCATTAGTAAAACCTGCACACTGTTCTGTTACTTCCTATTTTGATAAGACTTGGAAGCCTGTTGCTTCTTCTGTTTTCTTTTTCTTTAAAAGGAAAGCAAAGAGCCATCCCAAGTACGTTTTCTGTACAATACAGGACTCAACGAATCACAGCTTTGCCCTGACCCCACATAAGGGACTGTCTTTTTGGCAGGAAGCCAGCTCTACTAACTGAAGAGCTGGTCCAAAGTTTGTAACTCATTCATGTTGCTAACCACAATTCTGAAGGCCTCTACTGGGAGCTGTGCCAAACAAGAGAAAATGAACCCTTAAACAGATGAGGCTAAGGAGGCGGGCCAAAGTACCGCATAATCCAATGTAATAAAAATGCCTTCTTTGATGTGCACACTCTCTCCCACTTTCCAGGAATATTATAACCTTAAACTGTGGCATTACGGAAGTAAATCTCTCCTACACGAAATATTACTACTCTTAGATAAGGCTATTTACTGGCCTGAAATAATTTTCAGATTTTGTCAGAACTACAAAGTTTAAAGTAAACTTACTCTAAGTTTAAGTGAAATCAAACTTAAGCTTTTATAAAATAAAATCAATAGACAGTGATTTCTTGAACAAAAACAAACCTCAAGGAACTAAAGCATTTCTAGCAAAGAAGCTGAATTACTACAGAACAAACCATAAGTGACATTCTTATGTGTACCAGTACACAAGAGACTATGAGGACATAGTAGTTTTAAGGAAAACAGTACAGAAAATAAACTGTATTTCTGGATAGACTTATATCCTGACACTGTATCTTGGCCTCTGACCAACTCACTAAGTACAGAAAATGTACTTTTATAATTCACAGAAATAGTCTAGTGATACAGAATCCTGTCCTTGCTTTCCAAAGGTGTATTTTATAGTTCAGACTTTAATCTGTAAATTCAACCTGTCAATTTCTGTTTTTTTTTCATTATTAATGATACACACAGAGTAAGTTTGTTTGTATTGTGAAGTCCTGTTTAACAAACAATTAGCCCTTAGGAAAAAGTCATAATTTCAACCTAAAGATATTATCAGATGATTACCATGTATTTAGTAATATACTGAAAATGTAAAATATATAATTCGTAATCTGAGGCATGGTAATGTATTTTTTTATGTCTTCTAGAGTCCAACTATCCAGACATCTTAACTACTTGAGAATAAAGAAAAATGAAATGAATCAACAGAAAAATCACATGTTCGCAGTGCCATATAGTAAAATCTCATATACCCACTACTTTAAAAATACACTGCCAGCTGGAGGAATGACATAGCAGTAAAAGCTCTTGCCTAGCTACAAGGCATTAAGTTTGATTCCCCAGCTCCACATAAAGCTGGGCATGGTGGCACATGCCTGTGATTCCAGCACTTGGGAAACTGAGGCAGGAGGACTGATGAGTCTAACCTTGGCTAACATTAAGTTCAGGACCAGCCCAGGCAACACAGACCCTTTCTCAAAATAAACAAACATCTTATGCGTTTCTCTGCCACTGTGACTCCTGCTTCACCCTTCCTCGTCTCACCATGTATTTCACGAGACTTTTAGAATCAAACGATTCCTGGCCATGAAACAAAAGCAAAGTCATCCCATTATTAAATGGATTCAGATGAAAACTGGTAATAAAATCAGGTACGACTACAGGAGGAAACACTGGAGGAGGACCAAACTCGAGCTCTAAGGAATTATTTACATGTGAGCTACAGCATAGATATGAAGGTCAGCAGATCTGGTTGGGGCACACAATTACTCTGTGTCTCACAATCACTATCTCACCATATCAAGCTAAAAATGATTATCTGGACATTTGATTGCACCGAATAGGGATCATGGGCCTTTTCTCCCGTCATCAGCAATAAATGAGCAAAACCTTTTAAAAAATGATCTTTCATATAACTAATTTATACTAACTCTAGATACAATTTTTAAAAGATTAAGCACATAACAGTCTAAAAGAAGTATAAAATTGATTATAAGAAAGAAAAGGTAGTCTATCGAGTCAGTTTTTGGGAGAAATAATAGCTGACAACAAGAAAGAACAAAATAAGAAAGAATGAGAGCTTATTACAGAGTAATAGATGGGGGGTGCCCCTCCCAAAGAACAAGTGCCTCTAGATGCCACCCTGTCTGCAAAGCCAGGAAACGATCTCACCCTTTTGACCTGCTTTATGACACAGTGATCTAATGTTACACACCGGATAAATCACACCTAACAATTTACCAGCTGGAATTCCTCTTTATACCCAATTATTAGTTTCATGAGTTACCTCAGCCTCTTATAAGGACATCCTACAGCAACCATTTTTAAGAGGGGTTTATTCTGTCAAGTGTTTCATATTTATCCTCAGTAGCTTCAAATTTCAGGGGGTGGCATTATCTTTATCTACCCTCAAAATTTTCTTACCATTTTAGATCCATTATGTCAAAGATCAAAACAGGAAGCAATGCAGCATAACTAATTTGCATAATGGCTACTTCATAAGGAGTATAAAAAGGCTGCTCTCTGAGGACTAAAAATAGCTCACAGCTGTTTTCTTTTGAAATTGTGTATTTATCTAAACAAAATTTTTGAAAGAAAAACAAGTAATTATACAAGACAAAATTTTGGTATGATGAATTGTCTAAAACACTCTACTCTTTTCTGGAAAATTAAAGTCATGAGCATCATCTTAAGGTGAGAAAGATAAATTACCAAAAAATCTACACGTCTATCATAGTGAAGTCAGTATTTTTAAAAATGTTTGAAATGTTTAGTGGTTGAAACTCTTGGTGACCCTTTCTGTCGAAAACTGTATTTGAGTGACAAGGTCTCATAACTTAGCATCAGAAAAGGTTAGTGTAAAAGCAGACGGGCAGAAACCTACATCTGAAGGAAAAGATCTCACAACCCAATAGCAGAGAAAAAGGTTAAGTGGATGTAAAGATGATTTGCTGAAGAAATTACAGAACCAACATTTTGTAAATTCAAAAAATCTTTGTTGTCATTAAACAGTGAAAACACTAACATTCAGATAGGTGAAACCTCCAGAAGGGTTGTGAAACAAAGGGCAATAAAAATTTCTATATAAAAGAAATCTGGAACAAGGAATAAAGCAAACACTAATCTACACACACTACTGTACTTTGGACATAGGTTTTAAGAAATACAGTGAAAGGACAGAGGACTCAAGTACCCTAAGTCTGGTTCAGAAGATTTAGTGTAAGACTAGAAATTCTTTTCTTTTGGAGACATACATATTATATGACATTTTAGTTGCATCCTGCTCAAGTAAAGACAGTGCGTATCTTGGGTCTACTAATAGTACAAGCATGAGTTTGATAGCACTAGGGAAAGCTGGATACTGACAACATATATGTGAATAAAATTTAAGTCCATCAAGACAGTATTCAAACTGAAAGGTATTTAGTAGAATGAGATATTAAAAAATCAGTAACTTAAGCTTGAAAACTCTGTTAACAGTTTGTTGTTTATATTTCAACTGTCTGCTTATAACCACAGAAATGGCTGTAAAAAGCTCTTACTTCCTAGGTGCTTGGCTTTTTTCTAAGGGAGTTAGGTGTGTGGGGTGTAATAGGGGGGAGTCAGGCAGTAAGTTACCAATCAATAGTACATAAAACTTAAAAGCAGGCTTTCATTTTGGCAGATTTTACCCTTCCTTACGTTGACAAAGTCAGAATTACAAAGAACAAGAAAAATTACATCAGAAAGAGTAGTGACTATAAAAATTTCACCTTAGTCAAGTATTTCAGAAATATAAAACATCATCTGGAAGTGGGTTTGAAATTTCATACTGCAATCACACAGGACCAGTTTATAGAATGCATTTTTTAAAATGCACAATTAACTTGTTAATAAACACTGAAGTCAAATGATTCAAACAAGCTATAAATAAAATGGAGTAGCTTCCTCTTCAAGCTTTTCTGGTACTAAAATATTTTTAAATACATGCTTCCTAAATTTTGTCAGACTAAGTTACTTATTTACTTTAAAAACTAGTAAAACTAATCCATTTACCTTTTTTTTTTTTTTTCCTGGAAGACAAGGTCTTGTTCTGTGGCCCAAGCTGGTCTTGGACTCAGGGCACTCCACAACCTGCCTGCTCATTTTCCCGAGTACTGGGGTTATGGGCGTGTACCACTGCGCCCAGCTTTACGTGGTGCAGGGGAATTGAATCCACCAAGGCGAGAGTTTTAACAGCTGCGCCATTCCTCCAGCCCCTCCCTTACACTTTTTAGAAAACTTTTTTCATCACCATATCTGCCACAAGTTACGCTATCTCACCATGGCCAAATCCTCAATTTCCACCTGAAAAATGGGAATAATAATAGTATCCATCTTCAGAATATTGTTAGAATTATCTGAGCCAGGGGCTGGAGGAATGGCACAGTGGTTAAAAGTGCTTAAGCAAAAGGCACTGAATTCAATTTTCCAGCACCAGCTGGGCATGGTGGTTCACACATCTGTAATTCTAGCACTCAGGAAGCTAAGGCAGGCTCATTGTGGATTGTCCTGATTCCAAAGCCAGCGTGGGCTACAGAGCAAGACCCTGTCTCAAAAAAAAAAAAAAAAAAAAAACACTGCGTCAATATAGGTTCAACAATATATATCCAAGCAATATGGCAGCCTAGTAATAGAACTGCTCAATGTCTCCTTGTAGGCTTGCTCAAAAAGTTGAGCTATAGTTTAAAACTACCTATTCAACTTAGCTAGGAGAGGGAAGAAAGCCCCAGGAATTGAAATAAGGCCATGGGAACGATGGAAACCTTGCAGACACATCAGCTGCTGAAGAAAACAGCAGACCAGGAAAGGGGCCCAGGCCAACTGCGAAGGTCCACAGACCCAGTGAGGTAGGCCTGGGCTGAGAGCCTCGGACTGAAGCAAGCTTGAATTCAGGAGACATGAGAAGTCTGGATATGGGGATATGGGAACTGACAGTAGCTGGTAGCTCCTACCTCCACAAACAAGCCTGCAGATAGTGCTAAAGGCAGGAGCCATTTTGAAAGGAGCCTGAGTTTGAACTGCTTAGGGTAAAAGGAGCTGAGACAGGCCACACGTCAGGGATTTGGGGGATACTCTTAATCAGGGCCTAGGAAAAAATTGGCACAAAAGATAGTTATGGAGAGGAAGGCTCTTCAGGTGGTAGTGGGAACATCTCAGAGGGCAAAGAGCCCACCTTCAGGAAAGGAAACCAGGACAGATTGGAGGGCTTTACCCTTAAGTTCTCCTTCTACTTCCTGCCCACTCCCAGCACAGAACTCAGAGGACTTCTGGCTCCCCACCACCCTAACATTCTCCTATACATTCAAAGAATCCTCTCCGCCCATTAAAGTATAGTCTCTCAACAATAGATTCACGGGAAGACAAGGCAACAGGAGTATAAAGAAACACCTGAGAACTCAGAAGCTAAGTATCATGGACCCCAAAACAGTGGAACCTGTAGGAAAGAAAGTAAAATTAAAAAACAAAAAGCAAAGATGAGTTGGTTTCTGAACAGTCAGTTCAAGCCAGGTATTCTTACAGAAACTTAAGTAATGATCAGAGGGTTTAAAGAGGAACACATACTAAACAAAGAATGCTCCTAATAAATACGAATCTTACTGAGCATATAGAAGACACAAAACGGCAGACATAAACAAGGAAATGAGAAATATGAAGGAATATTTTTGACAGAAGTGGAAAATCTGAAAAATCTACCTCAAGTTCAGGATATAAAAAATTAACTTGAAAGCAATAGTTGAATATTATGAAGACAAATTTCCGACCTTGAAGACCAAGGAAACAAATGACATAATCAGGCACAACTCGAAAATCAGAAATGAGCCAAGTAGCTGTATACAAAATGCTGAAGGATGACACAGGAGAAATTACCTTATAATTATGGGCGTGGGGGAAAAGAGCAGAAGACAGCACCAAGGGTATAAGAAGTTATTCACTGAAATAATGTTTTTAAAATTTCCCAGATCTAAGAAAGAAATTAATATTCAGATGCAAGAAGCTTAATAGAACAAATAATCTCAACCAGAAAAGAAACTTAACACAATGAATCATAATCAAAACCTCATAAATTCAACACAAAGAGAGAATATTAAAAGCAGTAAGAGAAAAACACACATTATTTTACTGGGGCAAACCCGTCTGAATTACTATAGGTTTCTCAGTTCAAACTTTAAATGCCAGGAGAGCCTGGGGCACAATCTGTCAAGCTTTAAAAGACAGCAAGTATCAATGAGGGTTGTTGTGTCCAGCAAAACTATCCCTGAGAATTGAAGGTGAAGTAAGAAATTTTCATGACCAAGAAACCCTAAAGAAATTTGTGACCATTAGCCATCCCAGCATTGCTAAAAATACTTCAAAGAATCCTAGAGACAGAAGAAAAGAGCAGCACCAAGGGACACAGAAGAAAGGAAATATCCAAAGAGAAAATGTAAAAAGAAGTAAAAATCAACACTAGAAGAACAGGACAACTGACAGGATTCAGTAAAAATCTTACAACTGCTCGCAATGCTAATAGTATTAACTTGCCAATCAAAACATACAAAGTGGCAGAGCGGATCAAAAAAAAAATACCAATGGGTTTGCTGTCTACAAGAGATGCACTTCACCCACAAAGAAGCACACAGACTGAAAGTGAAAGGCTTGAATCTAATGCTACATGCTACTGGAGCCTGGAGGCGAGCAGGACTAGCTCCACTATTCTCAGGCACTGAAGAGTTCAAACCAAAGCAGATCCAAAGAGACAAAGAGATACAGGTGAAATAAATACATGTAAGTGGCTCAGAAAAATCCCTAGCACACAGTGAGCATTTATATTTTAGGTTGTAATTTTAAAAATTATTTTTATAAGTATCATGGTTCGAATTTTTCCATTAACTTCACTCAAGAATTTCCCAATTTTATTCTGATATTAACTGTAATAGATTTCAAAGATCAAAAATTTACCTCCCAAAGAAATATTAGATGGCATGCCTCATTATGCATGCTGGGGAGAGTGGAGAGAACAGGAACTGGACTCAGGACTGAGTGCATACTAGGGAAGTGTTATGCCACTGAGTGACATCCCCAGTCCTGCACTAATATATTCATCTATGTAATTCTATAATAACATTGCAATAGGACAAATACAATGTAAAGATTCTAATGTATAATTTGTCTTTTAAACTTTTAAAATTTGCAAATACAGTACATTTGACCAGAAAAGGTTTCCAGGAAATATGAACAAATATTAGACAGATTCAAGCACCAATGCAAACTTTATCTGCTCTCCAACTTCATTCGTACTTTATAGTATGAAACGTAAGTCTGCTAACAGGCTCTATTTCTGTGGCAGCTACCACCAGTAAGGCTTCAATTTTCAGCGTGTGGTGAGAGATGAAACCAAGTGTGAACAACTTTCAGTCCCATGAGTGGGCTGACTGTTGAAGCTGTCAGCTTCAATTGCATTATTTCCCATTATTCAATGCTCCAAACTGCTCTCTAATTGTGAGAAGCTTGATGTATTCAAACCATTGTTTAGGTTAATGCCGAAATCAGCCCACGAGTGAGTTTCCAAAAAGTTGTAGGAAGAATTAAAGTTTAAACTATCACTGAACACTCACGACTGAAACATGGGCCTGTACAGAATACCCAGCCTTTTCTAAGTAGTTTTCTTAACTGGTTAATATCTAAACAATACTTATGTTTTGGGGAAAAAATAAGTCCTTCAGAGAAAGAGAATTATTTAATTAAATTTAGAATCAAAAATAACCTCAATTCACAGCTACACCTAAATTATATCTACATTAGCAAGGACTTTTGAATTTTAACAGAAAATGTTCCTGTTATTTTTAATAAAGCAAGTGCTTCTATGTAATTTCTTTTTTCACTGATTATCAAGCTGTTTCTGTAACAGCTGAAATTAACAAGCATTAAATTATGAATTACTTCATGGCTTGCATCTGAACTTCCAAATATACCTTTGGATCAGAAAGGACCAGACTTAAGGTGTTCCTAGTTCACACACTGAAAAACTGAGGCTCATGAAAACTAAAACTCTCCCAAGGTGACACTAAACCTGAAATCTAGAACTTGGGACTCGAAATTTCTGCTATTTTGCAATAGACAGTAACATTCTCAGCAATTTTTATTTACTTATTTTATTTATTTAAAAACATGGTTTTGATCTTGCAGTCCAGGTTGGAACTAAACTCACTACGTAGCCGCGCCTGGCCTCAAACTCACAGCAATTCTACTGCCTCAGGCTCCTGAATGTTGAGGTTACAAATAGGTGCCAGGATGCCTGGCTTACGAGGTGCTTGAGAACTCAACTCAGGGCCTTGGGCTTGCTATTCCTCCAGCTGTGCTATTCTTCCAGCCCCAGAAATGTTTTCAAAGACAACTCTCAATGAAGGAGGCATGTAATTGGGAAATTCATGTATAATATAAGTGGACAGATTAAGGCATCTAGCCCTCTTGAATCCAGACTTACTTTCATCGGTTACCAGACATGGGACTAAATGACGTTACATACCTTTTCATTATCCAACAGCATATAACATTACTAAACATTTCTAAAGCCTTATTTTGTTGAGGAAGATAAAATCATTAAAATCATAAGGAATTATTCAAAACAGATGAAATTCTCTATAAATATAAATAAAGGTATATCTACTAAAAGTCCGTTGAGTCTGCTACGAAACCAAACCATTTTCTCAAACAGAATAAATGTGGCACTACCTGATGACAGGATGTAATAGAATATAACTATGTCTCATTATGTTTAGTCCTAAATTTTATTAAAGAAATCATTCTTAAATGCATTTGCAATGAGTGTAATAGTAGGAGTTGGGGGGGGGGGTGTGCAGGAGGGCCAAAAACGGGGAGGAAAAGGGCTGTAATACTGATCTATGTATGTGTACAAAATTCTCAAGCTCACTGTAACCAGTATGTATTGCATAATATGTTGATATATATCAATAAAAATGCAGAAAAAATGCATTTTCCCAAAGACAAAACAGAACCAATGTATAAGTGAGGTTTAAAAGATAGATGCCATTCCTATAGAAATTTATACAAGTCACAATTCAGCAAGGAGAGAACACATCATTCATTTATAGTTATAAAGACATAAGGTTCTAATGTATGTTCTCTATCAATTACCAGTGACAAAAACAACAACAAAAATGAACAATATATCAAATACAAGAATTAACACAATATAAAATTGAGTGATCAAAAGGTTAAAATTTTTTTCAAAGTCGGGATATAAATCATCAGACTCCCATCCCACTCTGTAATTTTGACAAGCACCTCCCTATACTTTACACTGCCTATTAAAAGCCCAAATCAACCCATTCTCAGCTGTCAGTTTCTATCAACCCTTCCACTTTCTATGTACCTGATACCTTTCCAGGAAATAATTCTGAAGACAGCAAGTAAGACAAACAAGAGGGTTATCTGTCTTAAAGACCAGAAAGAACAAGAGTGATGCCTGTGGATTCTGATGCTGCGGGCACCAATCCGAGCACCACAATTTAATACTTTCATTAAGCTCTTAAAGGGCTGGTAAAACCTTTTTAAAACTCAAAATTTCTATTCTCTATTCATATTTTTCAGTATTTCCCTATTAATGTTAGTTTTCTTAATTATCATGACATGACATCTAGAATTATAGTTGGAATACTGACAATTTGCACTTACCATAATACTTTTTTATTCAAGTGTCTACAAAGCATACATAAATAAGATAGTAACATGCGACTATCAACATAGTGAACTGTACAATTTGAAGACCAATAAGGCCTATATAAGGGTGAAAACGAAATGAACTTTTTCTCATTTGAAGGGAAAAAAGAATGACAAATTTTTCAAAGGTTGACTCATCTACCTATGTAGGTTTGTAGCCTCTTTCCCTTGCACATTTTCACATTCAGCACCACCACTACTGACTTGGGCAGCTAAACTGGAATAGTTCTTTACTCAGCTCA
Source organism: Ctenodactylus gundi (assembly GCA_004027205.1). Lineage (NCBI taxonomy): Eukaryota > Metazoa > Chordata > Mammalia > Rodentia > Ctenodactylidae > Ctenodactylus > Ctenodactylus gundi. The sequence goes on from PVKB01001601.1 coordinate 264,769, forward strand.
ACCCAGAGGCCAATGTTGCCCAGAGAGTGATGGTTGCTACAGCAGCACCAGATAAACCAGACAGTAATCTTCAGCTTCAAGGCATAACAAATTTACTGGTGAAGAGAGAAACAGATGCAGTTGTCTCAGCATGTACCACCTGAATCTAACTAGGTGATCATATTAAAAAGATACCCATCTTACTGAACCATGAAAAGAGGATAAAAGTATACATTCTAATTGTAATAAATCCTTGATAACTTGCAACTATGATTTCTTTGTTCTTCAGCTAATTCACACATTAAGTGGAATTTTCCCTATATATTTCTCTTCGCCACTACTCTGCACATTACCTCTCCTTAATGCCAGCCTGCAAACCCACAAACATAAAGAAAAAGAAGAAATTAAGTCAGCCTGGAGTTAATTAAACTAGAACAATTAAAATAATCTTTTAAACACACAGAGAAGAAAATGCATTTGAAAATGTTCATCGTGACTCTTGGTCCATGTATATAAAGCTATCAACAGCACACTGTATACTTAATTTAAAAAGATAAGCTACCCTCCCCTATTCAGGTTAGACAGTTTACCAAATAGTTATATTAATTCTCAAGAATGATACTAGACATATAACTGATTTTCTCTGCTAACCTATTTCTTATTCATTCTAATATCTGGCTTAATTATACTGGTGATTGTACTGCAAAATTACACAAATGTACTAAATAGGATACAATGCTGCTTCCCTATATATAAATATATGTATGTCTCCATAAAAATTACATGAAAATATGCTCCAGTTTACAAGAACCTAAACACTTAACTTGTTAATAATTATTAAAAGACATTCTACAACCATAGTTGTAGTGACTACTACAATTTGCTCAAATGTTAAAAGATACTGTGGACCAGTAAAAATTAAATTTTAAAGAATTCCAAGTAAATAATACACAGTTTAGAAACCCTAAATTATTACCTTTGAGTAGGCATGTGCATGCACATATACACATTACAGCTTTGCCCAATTACTGTACTACTCTTTATAAAATTTGGAAGAAGTGCTGATGCTAACTTCTAAAATATTTCTACAGATTAGCTCATCTGTTCAACTATAGATAAGAGGCAAAAGTGATAAATGGGAAAAACCCATACCATCACCACCATTTACCAAAGTCATGACCACTTGTCATCTCCTACTCAGAAGAAAATCTTACTTGAAGGTATCATTCCTTCTCTGTCCTATATTCTCCTATAATGGTTTTTAAAATTTTAGAGAGAGGGCTAGAGGAATGGCGCAGCACTTAGAAGTGCTTGCCTTGCAAACATAAGGTCCAGTTCAATTCCCCAGAACCACCTAGAGCTGGGCATGGTGGTGCAAGCCTGTAATCTGAGAACTTGGGAAGCTGGGACAAGAGAACTGCTGTGAGTCCAAGGCCAGTCTAAGCTCCATAGTGAGTTCAGGACCAGCTGGGGCTACAGAGTGAGACCTCAGCTCACATAAATAAATAAAACAAAATTTTAGAGATCAGATTTTCATACTTTTATATGACTTCTAAAGAGTATTTTTAAAAATTACAGAAGTTCTAAGCTACATCCATAACCCCCCCCCCCTTTTTTTTAAAGATAGGGACTCAGAAATTTGCTCAGGCTAGCCTTAAACTCATAATCACCTCCAGCTTCAGTCTCCCAAATAGCTAATACTTATATGCTCATGACATCATGCTGGTGGTTTGAGTTCTGTATTATTAAAAAAAAAAATTAAAGCTTCCTTGAATGGCTATTTTACATTAACAGGACAAAAAGAGAAACCCAGAAATAAAAGAATCAGTTGGTGCCCAATGTACTCTTTTGTCCTGTCTCATGAAGGTCAGGTACTGCTTATTATTTTCACTAAAATATTATACAAATTTGAATACTTCAAAATTTCCTACAGAGAATTCTATTTCATTTGTTTCTTCTCCAGCTAAATTTTCTTTTAAAAAACTCAATCCCATCTAAATGTCACTTATAGCATTACAATAATTACCTGAGTTGTCGCAACAGCAGGGGTTGCAGATGATGCAGCTGAAGGGGAGAGACCTCCGACCTGTTGCAAATGCCCAGAAGATTGTTGAGGTAAATGAGAGCTGGAGACGGGAGTACTGGATCCTGAGCCAGACACTGCACTTGGAAAGGATACTGCTACATCATTGCTGTTATAAATGCCTATAAGAAAAGAATTTCTATTTAAATATTTTTCAACACTCAAACTGTCAGAGACAAATAATGTTAATAAGTTAGAATACTCACATTTCTTCCTGATCCCTCCCCAATTATAAATTTTATTGTAGGTGTTTTCATGAAACGCATTAGTAAGTAAATACTGACTTCATAAAATACTTGTCTAAAGAAATGCAAATCATTTTTCATTTAGAAAATACTTTTGTTAAAAGACATGGACACCATGAGGAAGAATTTTGTAAATTAGGGATTGCAGGAGTCCATAAAAGCAATGGACTGTTCAGAAATTGGAGAATGAAACAATTAAGAATTACAAAAAAATTCTTAGTAGTCTTTTCAAAATGCATATCAACGACACCACACATCATGACTAGCTAGGTCAGAAATGGATAAAGATCTTCTAGAAGTAAAACAGAAAAGGCAAAGACTCGAAATTCAGACACCAACAAAGAAGCTGATGACTTTCATATGTGACAAAGCTGTGAGAATTAAGAGATGGATTCTTCTAGAGATATTGAGAAGACAGAATAAACATGAATTTACGATTGGACCTGAGTGGTAGGAGTGTGTGCACAGCGATGGTAGCAAAAAGAATAATAAGCCCTGATGATGATTTCAGCAAGTAGATGGTACTACCACCACTCCTGGGAACATAGGAGATAAAGGATGATGGCAGCCTTGAGGAAAACATTTCCAGCTGCTCCATGGGGCTAAAGCCAGCAGAAATGTAGAAATGACAAAGTGAGACTATTAACTCTAGAAAGCCATTCATTCTATCAAAGAGACTGGGTACAGGAAAGGAAGAGAAAATGAAACCAAGAAGAAGTAGTTGCCAGGGAAAAACTAGTGCTGATAACAAAAAGTTCATACAAAAAGAGAGGCTTTCTCAGCATAAAGACACAAGAACATTTGTAAACTTGTAGTCTCCAACCAGGAGAGGTTGTTCCCCACCAGGACATCTGACACTAGTCAGAAACTTTTTTGTTACAAACAATGAGGGGTGCCCCAGCTATTCAGGGATAGAAACCAAAGATGCCACATATGGAAAAGTCTCCATCACAAAAAATGTTCTGGCACAGAATGCCAAGACTACAGAAACTAAGAAATCTTGGTATAAACCAGGAAGGGTGGGAGGAGCAAGAAAACCAGGCACCTATGCAGGAAGAAAGGAAAGATGACCCTAAATCAGCTACAGGAAAACTAACAAAAAAACAGGATCCTACCCTCAAAGAACTTAAGTCTCACAACAGAGACAATAATTATCCATAAACTACAAAGATACAAGACAGACATACTAGGTAATTAAGTACATGGGAACTAGACACTGTGGCCCACAACTGCAATCCCAACTTTCTGGGAGGCTGAGGCAGAAGAACTGTAAGTTCAAGGTCAAATAAGGCAACTTCGCCAGACTCTTGCTTAAGAACAGCTCAGTGCAAATGTCCTGGGTTCAATCCCCAGAACCACTACGAGAGAGAGAGAGAGAGAGAGAGAGAGACCTTATAACCAATAAACAAAGATGGAGGTTGGATAGATTAAAAAGCTATAGAAATAACTGAACAACTTTCTCAAAGTACCTTTCAAAAGATTGCCTAATTATGCTGATAGTGAAGAGCCTGTTACACGTGGTGTCTTCACCTTTTAAAACTGAAAGATGAAAGTTAGCTGGGGACAACATGTAGAAACTGAAATAGCACAAATTTTTGATGGAGGAAAATAAGTTCAAATCCTGGCTTTCATAATTACCTCATCCTAATCAAAATGATTTAATATTACCTATAAAACCAAAACAGCTACCTTAATTTGAGTACACCTGAAGACTACTGCAATGCCTCCATCAGAGTAAGTTTCAATATACAGTAGCTACAGCTATTTTAGTCGATTAAGCTCTAATTAACGATTTACTTGTATATCTGGCAGGTAGTGTTAAAATCGCCGGGTCCTCTAATGCACCTACCACACTTTAAAATGTTGCCATTACCATCATTACAGGTATTAACTAATCGTGAATGTACAATACAGAGAAGCACAACTGTGGTGACAGAAGATCTTCCACCTTGAAGTTTAACTGTTTTCATATTAATTAAACTGTACCTGGACGGGAAAAGACACAGCTAAACATGCAATACACTGACCGCACTCAGAAGTGTATGCAGCACTCACTTCTGTCACACACTACAAAATACCAAAACTTTCCTTTCCTTTAACTCCCTCACACTTCAGTTATGGGTGCATGGCAAAAGGAGTTTACTAAGACTTCTAATTCTTTCCTTACAAAGCAAATAATTTTCCTTAAGCTGCTCTGTATCTGTTCTTTATTTAACTTCATTTTATTTACATCTTTTATAAATCATATACTCTTCTAACCCAAATCAAAGTGGCACTGAGTTAAAAAGAACTCACTACTACAATGCATAAGCTCTAGAAAACTACTCTAATATGCACCAGGATAAAGAATCAAAACAAAGATGCAGAATGACAGAAATGATAGTGATGTGCTGATAAATACTAATTTATCTATCCCTCTTCCCCTCCATCCATCTAGAAGCAAACACAGTAGCTTACTAGGAAGCACCAATGTGTTTAGAGCAGGGAATGAAGCTGGGAACAAAATACACAAGGCAAGATCTCTGCTCTGCTGAAACTTACGATCTGATCAGGAAGGCAAGCACTAAACAAATAATGAACGTGAACTCAATGCATACTATGATGGAAGAAAAAAAGAGCACTGTGATAATGAAAAATCATGAAGCAAAACAGACCTGTCTAACGAAATGACATACTGTTAAAGTCAAGGCCTAAAGATTAAATATTAAAAGGACAAAAATTGTTCAAAAAAGCTTTGTTCAAAAGACCTTAAAATATTCAATGACATAAAACTAGGTAATACAGCTAAAAAGCTTGTGGTGGAGAGTGTGGTGGAAGACAGGATTGGAGGAGGGAAGAAAAAGAAAAAGATGCAAACCATGAAGAGGTACTCAAATGTATATTACTATTAAAGGGAAAATACCCAGTGCAAATAGCATGATTTAAATGTTTTCAAAAGACAGTCCCTCTGACAGTTACATGGCAACAGAACTGAAAGGACCACAAGTGCAAAAAGGATCTCTCTTTTTTTTTCCACAATGAATTTTATTCAACCCACTACATCTAACATATTACCATAGTGAAATATAATCGATATTTTAAAGGTACTTAATGAAATACTTCATAATTGTTTATCACACTGAGTCTCCACAATCCAATACACAAGCTGGACTTACAATTTCAGTTTGGACTAGCAGCATATGGAAAGAAGCTCTTACAAGGCTATTCCATAACAGAAATGAAGAATTATGTCCCTCTGGACTAACAAAGATGGATTTCAACTACATCTGAAGTTGGAATCCTCTAAACTTGGTGATAAATTATATTTCGCAGGTAGAGTAGAAAAGGAGATTATAAACGACGAGT